>VURO01019186.1:85112-98695 GCA_015108175.1 Pelvicachromis taeniatus
TAGATTCGACACATCTAAAGTGAATCACAGTCATATTTACACACCCAGTTTGGCAAAGGAAAATAGCCAGGTTTCGTGTGGATCCTGGACAGATTATTTTTAACCGCACACCCTAAAAAACAAACAAACCACCTGACCTGTTCATCCAAAGAGTTTGGATTGTTTGTTTGCTTCTTAAGCAGGGAGTACATAAAGTACACGGTCCTGTTATTCTCTTTTATACATGCCATCTACAGAAAAATATTAAATATTTGGTCAAATATACATTTTAATGTAAATAAAACTGCAGTAAAAATGCCCCACCTTTCTCATGGCATTCTTTGGACAAATAAATGTCCAGCTTTCATATTTAGTGGTTATAAGTGACAGCGATTGGCTGTTCAGATATCTCTGTATCCTTCTAGCATCAGTGTCTTTTCTGCTTGGCAGGTGCTACCAGGGAGCGTTAAACAGACTGAACTGCATAAGTTGATGAATGCAGTCCACAATAAACCTTTCTTTTTTTGTCAGTTGGTTTTATCAGTTACTCTGTTCCCAGTGTGACAGTGCTATCACTCAGTGCTCAATGCTTCGGGCCTCTTGGGAACATGTGCTAGCATAATTTGCATCAATGTCCTACGCAAAAGGCAGGACTCTGTAGCACTGGAACAGCTGCTAACAGTTTACGCTCTACCGACCTGCTGATGTGCTTTTCTTCCATAGTCTGGTCTTTGCTCTCTTCATGTTGACTGTTGATTGACAGCTGACATTTGACCAATAGCCTGCATCATTGTGCTGGGGTGTTTGGGGGTGGGGGTGCTACATACTAATATACAAGGTAAAAAAACATAAAATACAACTACAAATCTAAAAAATTTAATTAATAAAACTAAAGAGTGTACCAGGGTAAAACATTATGCTAAAAACAAAATAAAAAATCTCCAGTTAATACTATCATCATGAAACAATATTGTTAAATTATGGGTTAATTTGAATGTTTGAATTCTATTCGTATCTGTGGAATAACAGGTACGTCCACCAGCTCTATATCCTGGTCAACTGTTTCCTCAGACCTTTGAGGATGGCTGCCAGCTCCAAGAAACCCCCCATCAGCCATGACGACGTCAGCAGCATCTTCCTCAACAGGTGTGTATGTGTGCGATTAGCAAACATGTTTTGTCCATCTGTGAGTGCAAATTAATCTCTGGAGTGTTAATTACGCATGGTGCGCAAGCAGAGACAGATACTGAAGATAAATAGATACATGAAACCTCTTTTCATTTCTTTTTTCACACTGTACTCGCAACGTGTCTTCAGTGAGACCATCATGTTCCTTCATGAGATTTTTCATCAAGGCCTGAAGGCAAGGATAGCCAACTGGCCAACTCTGGTGCTGGGTAAGCTGTTACTTGTCCTCCCATAAAGCGCAAATTGCACAAACACACACTCTCTGCAACCATTCAGTTACATCAAGGTCAGGCTTTCAGTGGTTCCCTGCAACCAGTTTGTCTCATTCGGACGTCATACTTGACGTCTTACTTCTCTGTTCGCTTATACATACGCACATTTCCCTATCTTAGTATGCAACAAGGGCAGTTATTGTCTTGACAGACAATAACCACCCAGAAGGCATCCCATCATTTCACCTCCTAAAACAACCCCCACCCCATCAGATAAGCATCACCTAGGAGACGGACTGCTGAAAGATGTGGCAGCAAATTACTTGTGACAAATTCAAAAAGAAAAGGGTCTGCTGATTAAACACACAGGCCTTATCTCATCCTTTCCTGCTGACTGATTCACTGTAGTAGTTTGAGCTATAACATGTTTTAGATAAAAAAAATTCTGCATTGTTTTTGATCAGTGTTTCTGATTCTTCAATTTTCTATGAATACTATTCAAATGCTTACGATTCCAACTTAAAAATGTGTGTTTAACCTACATAGGTTCTGCAGAGACAGCTGTAGAAATACATTTCTTTCTGTTTCATTTGGCAATTTATTTTAATCCGAAAACATGATTTTTCTTTTTCTTTAGTCTGTCTTTTTCTTTCACTATTTTGTGGGCATTTTGAGAGCAGCCAACATCTTTGCCATTTTGAGATTTTCCCATAAATTTCTGGTCAGGATTTGTAAAGATTCATGACTCTATTCTCAGTACAGTCATCAACAATTAGAGCAAATTTAATTAATTTAATTAATTTAAATTTAAACATCCCTCAGCATGAAATTGTGAAAACTGATGTCAAGAGTTTGCTGAAGCAACAGGTCGTGATAAAAACATAACCGAACAGAAATATTGGCCAATTTGAAGCTTTCGAGAATAACTCAATACACAATCTAATGTAAAAAGATAAAGTCCTTTGCAAGATTTTATTTTCCTCTTGCCTGCATGAAAACTCAGAAATGGTACTTGTGAAACTCTTCATGGTGGAAGTAGATTTTGAAAAGTTCAGTTGTCAGTGACCTAAAATAGCATTTACGGGTGGATAAAAGGCCACAACACAAAAAAAACACTATGTTTACCTGTAAACATGCAGACAGGTGCCTAATCAGTGCCTAAAAGGATTAAAATTAGGACTCTGCAAGTTAAATAAAATAACTTTAATTGCAGACAAAACAAGTAACATTGGCAAAATAATTCAACCAGAGGAAGAAACAAAACTCAAGAGACTCACTGAATGTGGATTGGAAATAAATTAGGTTGGTGAATAAAAACAGAGGACAGATGAGCTGACAAAAGGCAAGACAAGACTGTATATACACATAGGGTTTATTGAACAATGAAGCACAGATGGGAGCAGTAAATTACAAAAGAGGGAAGACAAAGGCAGGAAATGAAAGTACAAGACATACACAAGAAAAAGAAAGTGCCAAAATAAAACTGTAAGGGGAAAGCAGAGAGAGAGAGAGACTAATATGAAGACAAAACAGAAGGAAACATAAACAGTGGAGATACTAGAAACATACAAGCACATAAAGGACTAGTCATAAAAATCTAACCAAAACAAGAATACATTACAAAACCTGTACACACAAAGTACAGATAAATAAAAGAAGAAGGAATAAAAATGCCTAAAAATCACAGTTAGGACCAACTCTGATAATTTTTCAAAATCACAAATAATCATGAAATAGCCTAACCAGAAGCAAAACCTCAAGCTAGTACTCCAACTGCAGAGAAGATGGAAGACACTTGTGAACATCAGTTACTGTTACTGTACTGCTATTAGCACTACAAATGATAACTTAACAACCGTTTGTCATAAAATACTTTTACCTTCATGTGACTTATGTACTGTGTATAAATGTGTGTGTTTTTGTTTTAGCTGACCTATTTGACATCCTGCTGCCGATGCTAAACATCTACCAGGAGTTTGTGCGCAATCATCAGTACAGCCTGCAGGTTTTGGCCAACTGTAAGCAGAACAGAGACTTTGACAAGCTGCTAAAGCAGTACGAGTCCAATGCTGCTTGTGAGGGGAGGATGCTCGAGACCTTTCTCACATACCCCATGTTCCAGGTAGATAATGAGCACCAGCACCCTCTTGTATTCGCAAACAAACCGTAACATGACTCCAACTTGTTTGTTTTTCTTCATTCTTGTCTCCGTGTGCTATTGTGCTCTTTCCTTCAACAAGATTCCTCGTTACATCATCACCTTGCATGAATTATTGGCTCACACCCCTCATGAGCATGTGGAGCGCAAGAGTCTTGAATTTGCCAAGTCCAAATTAGAGGAATTGTCCAGGTATGTGTCAGAGTTGTCTACTTCTATTAAAATTCTTGTTACTGAATCCTAACAAACTTGTGTGTGTGTGTGTGTGTGTGTGGCCAGAGTAATGCACGATGAGGTGAGCGACACAGAAAACATCCGGAAGAACCTGGCTATAGAACGGATGATAGTGGAAGGTTGTGACATCCTGCTGGACACCAGCCAGACATTCGTCAGACAGGGTGAGTCTTCATCAGTGCAGCGCAAACCTCAACAACAGCAAATCTTTGGAGGTTTCCTGGATAGTAAGAAATTCCTTTCCTGTCAACTTGTTATCAGTAACTCGGTGAAGTTGGAACCCTTTCATTGCCTTGGTTACGTGGCACGATTTGTCTCTCGGTCAGCTTTTCCAGTTAAAATGTGGATGTGTCACTGAATGGTATATTTTTTTTTCTGCACATGAGAAAGTAACAAGACTGCCTGGACCAAGGGTGTGAAATTAATTTTCCCAAAGGGCTATGCAAGAACATACTGTGACTGGTTGCACGGCTGCACCAAGAAGGTCCCTTGGGATAATTAATTGGCCATCCCTTGTCTAGACTGTTTGACTGCTAAAGAAGCCTTAATGGTTTATTAAGTGTTATGCTGTATGTATGATACCTGTAAGTCACATCTCACCTACATGATGCACTTAGACAATGACCACAATATGTTCTCATTTTTTTCCCACTGCGCAGACAAATAGATTGGTCAATATCACCTGTGTAGGCTACAGTCATGAGAAAAAGAAAGGTTTCACAGGACTCTGTGTAGTCCTGTGAAAAATTTAGTACACCTTTACTGCTTCCATGGGAATTAAGAGGGTAACGGCCAAATGCTACCTCTGTAACAGCAGAAAATTTGACGGTTTGCTGGTCTGAAGCATTCAGGTTTGTGCAAACATATTGCCACAATCTTCCCAGGAGTGGCCCTCCCTGCAACTTCGTCTCAAGGTCAGACTGCGCAATTCTCAGAGTAGTTGCAGAAAACCAAACACAGCATATCAGCACAAACACCTCAAACCAGCCGTCACCATTGTGGTGAAGGGATGATCATTTGGGCTTGTTTTGCAGCCACAGAACCTGGGCATTTTACAGTCATTAAGGCGTCCATTACCTCTTCTGTATACCAAAGTATTCTTGAGTAAGAAATTAGAGTTTAATCAAAATCCTAATTTCATTGGAAGTGATATATCTGTATTTATCTATGGATTTAGAACTATTACTGTGCACAAAGACTTAATATGTAAGCTTCCTTCTGTTTCAGATAAATCCTTTTAATCAAAATTATGCAGATAAAGTCAGATGCAATTTTCCACTTAAATTGTGCATTATTGAGCCATAATACCTGCTAGTACAGGAGGTGGAAGACAAATGTCAAGTTTCCTTACAAATGCACTGTAGAGAAGACAGAGATTTTTCTCCTGCAGTTGAATCACACATCACAAAACGAAGCCCTGACGCCAGTTTTGACAGTGCACTTTACTGATCCATGGTTCCTGTCTGCTTTTAATCCACAGAGACTAACTTTTGCCTCTAAAACTGCCTGTTTCAAAGAGCTACTTGTTTTTTTAAAATCTTATTCACTGTCATCTTGAGACACTTAACATCACTTTTCATGTCTATGTTTGTGGCATTGCAAATGCTACACATCCCTCAGCTTACTGTCGGTTTCATCAAATGTAACATCCTGCGTATCTCCCGCTCTACAGGGTCTCTGATCCAGCTGCCATCAGTGGAGCGAGGGAAACTAAGTAAAGTCCGCCTGGGGTCCCTATCTCTGAAGAAGGAAGGGGAAAGGCAGTGTTTTCTCTTTACCAAACACTTCCTTGTTTGCACACGCAGCTCTGGGGGGAAACTTCACCTTCTCAAGGTGAGAACAAGGTTACCCTTGTAGTGTATCTATATCTCAGCAAAGAAATTTCTTTTGTAAATCAACATTAACTTACATCCAAATTACCAATACATTGTTGTGCATATTTTCTCTTAAACTATTGCAGCAAGGTGGAGTTTTGTCCCTTATTGATTGCACACTTATTGAGGAACCAGACGCTAATGATGAAGAGTGTAAGTATATCGCATCTATCAAGTACTATGTCCATCCTATCAATACATGCACAACTCATGGCTCATTTAGTTCCCTTACCACTCACTAGGGTTAATTAGGTGTCAGATGATAAGTGCTTATGACTTCCCTTTAATTATCAGATGCTCACCCCTTTTAATGTCAGGTTTAGATCTTTTGACATTACAGATCAGATCCATTATTTTTTTATTTTTTCATTTTGCAATTAGGGAGTCTGATGAAACCGCTACACACAAAATGTGTTGAGACAAACACATACATGTGTACACTTCATTTTTACACCCAAGCCTCAGGGGGGGTGTAGAGGGAATATAGCAGGTCTGCCTAATTAACCCTCTGTGTATGTGTGTGTAAAATATGATTGTGTATGTACAAGCATTTTATTTTTTACTGTAATTATGAATAACTGACCGTTGTAGTTTATAACGCTCATTCTTTTTCATCTATCACAGCAAAAGCTGGTGGTCAGGTGTTTGGTCAGCTGGACTTTAAGCTTGTCGTAGAGCCGTCAGACTCGTCTTCTTTTACTGTGGTGTTGCTGGCGCCGTCACGACAGGAGAAAGCTGCATGGACTAGTGATATTAGCCAGGTACTACATAAATCATGCAAATATACACCCAGACAAATACAAAAAACAAGGACCTCCAAATAATGAGACCATGTCTCCGTTGGGCATTGAGATGGCTTAGTAAACACAGACTGTGATGCAGTTCCCCAGGGTCGAGTTCAACTCAATGCCTCGGTACTTCACAAACAGGGTAACACCAAACAAGCATGTCACTCTGCATTCATTCTAGTCCGGCACAAAAAAACTACATTGACAGTTTTAAATAACTTCCTTTTTTTAGTGCCTTATCAACAAGACTTGTGGAACAGTGTCAAAGAGTGTGCTGTATTTACTGTTAATAAAAAGGAAGAAAACAGATGTCTAGTATGAGATCATTTCAGAATAGATCTGAAATACTTTCCCAGTGACTTTTTTTTATTTTTTATTATGCAATGGTTATCTGCTTTAAATGCTGTAGCTCAAAAAAATACATGATAACAATTATAGATATATAATTCTCTTTCTTTTTTCATTTGCTTATCTCACTACTCTGTATCTCTGTCTCTGTAGTGCATAGATAATATTCGCTGTAATGGCTTGATGACCAGTGTGTTTGAGGAAAACTCAAAAGTCACAGTGCCTCATATGATCAAGTAAGTATTTTTGTGTGTGTGAAGAGAAACAGCTATCTCTTTATGCCACGCACGTGTCGCAGAACATAAGCTGTGATGGCATATCTGGTTAAAAATGTGGTTTTTTTATGCTTGTTTCCTTTTAATTTATGCTGTTGCTGAAATCTGCTTGACAGTATTCCCTTATTTGTGTCCTTTCTTTGAAATATGTGGATTTTATATTAATTTTTTTTATCTTCTTGGCTGTTTTTGCTCAGCTACTTTCATAACCTTTGCCTAGCTTAGCAACCCAGCAGTCACCCATGCTTGGTTATGTGTTTGTGTGTGTGTGTACGTATGTATCCATCAGATCCGATGTGCGTCTCCATAAAGATGATGTTGACATTTGCTTCAGCAAGACGCTCAACTCCTGCAAGGTCCCCCAGATCCGCTATGCCAGCGTGGAGCGGCTGCTGGAGAGGCTGACCGACCTTCGCTTCCTCTCCATAGACTTCCTCAACACCTTCTTGCACACATACAGAATCTTCACCACAGCAACTGTGGTCATGGACAAGCTGGCTGACATCTATAAGAAGCCCTTCTCTTCCATACCTATCAGGTCTTACCATTCACACATGCAAATATCCATTCACAAACACAGATTGAAAGCATATCCTGTACATGCTCATTGCCGCCATTCAGATTGAAGCACCTCATAAATCCTCAGGGAAATGCTCTTTACTGGTTTGAGCTCCATTAAATTTTTACGAACATGAGCACATTTATTCCGGCCAATATTTGTGCCCTGGCAAGCACAAACACACACAATCGTGTATTTTGCCATTACCTGGGTGTTCTGAGAGTGTTTCATTAGCTTCCTTTTACTTGTTTTCTTTTTCTAAATATGTGAATGATGCAGTCAGATGTGGATCAGTGTTTTGGAAGAAGCAAACAGCTTTCACCTCTGTCCACAAGGTTAAACGCATACTAACAGAAATATGCACTGGCCTGTTTCTGGAGACCAAATGAACAGATGCTTCAAAACAGTTTTTGGCATAGTCGTAGGAATAATCAGTGTGTCACATGAGATATTTCTCTGTCTGTCAACTTTTCTGAAGCTCTCTCTCTCTCTCTATCAACTGGCTACATCATTATTATGTTTATATTCCTTTTCAACTGGAAAATCTTTGCCTTTTCCTCCACCCAAGGGCTGGTTTTGAAATGTAATACCTAACTCACCGTGGCCTCTGACCTTCCTCCATGGGAAGAGAAAAGGAGAGGGGCATCCCGGCACCAGAGTGGTGCGGGAAGATGAATCACTGTGTGTGAAGGGAGTCCACTTCTTTACTGAAGCTTTAGGATTTTTTTTTTCTGTTCATTTTTTCTCCATAAAAAACTTTACAACAGGAGGTTTATAAGGGGGCCAAATATTTTGTATCACAGTAGCTTTTTTATTATTTTGTGCTTTTTAGCCATGCTAGTAAAAGGGCTTTAGGGTGGGTGGTCTCCCTTTATATTCCAGATAGAAATATCAGGTCCGGAAGTGGATGGATTTACTATGAAAATGTGAAATTCTGCAGCTATTCGCAGGCATCAGAGAATCGATTGTAACACAACTAACTAATACAAGTAACTTCTCATCCGATTCATCATTGGGTTAAATGCTGTCCATTATTTTGATTTATGTCCAGCCCACCATGAAGTCATCCAACTGTTTTTTTTACCTGTATTTAAGCCTCAGTTTTAGCTTTGCATATTTGGATGAGTGTGGAGTGCTAAGTCATCAGCTGACTCTATTAATTTTGGTAAAGGTGAATTTATACTCTGTATTGGTTTAGTGTTAGAACAAGACTCAAATTGCTGATAGACCAAGTGCTGCTTTTGGAACTTTATTTTTTAGCCCCTGAATTATCTGAAAAACAAATAAATGTAAAAAAAACAAAACAACAACAACTACATAGGCACTGGCTCTTAGCATTATTACAAAAACATAATAAACACATGCTAAGCTAGGACGTTAAACATGAATAGCTAGGTCAGTAAGACACTCCTCTTGTTTATTAATTTTTCTAGATTAAAGAAGATGACGGCAACTCTCTGAGCACATAACCTACATACATGCACAAACCGAGAAAGACAGACAGAAACCCAGCTCTCTGTTTTTGCGCTGGAGTTTTCTCCCATGTGGTCATGTGCTGACATCTGGGACACTGAACACGTGCTGCTGTTGTCTGACTCACACACTTTCTGTCCCCTTTCTCAAACACACCTTTACTCTTCTGAGACATTTGTTTATCATCCCTCCATATTCTTCCCTTAAACCATCCTCTATCTCTGTTATGTTTTGTGTCATCCATGTCCCTTGTCTCTTCATATCCCCTCCAGCTACAGGACGCAGTACCACTCATTTGACCGTCTGTCCATCTCACCCATTTGTCCTGACTACAGTCTGAAGATCAAGAAGATTGCCATGGATCAGTCCAAGTAACCGACTCTTTTCTTTCTGTCTCCCTTCTTGCTATCTCTGTCCTACTTTCCTGCTTGTTCTTCTTTTCTTCTGCTACGATACTTAACTGATGCATGACTTTCCCCTCTACTTTTCCAGTATAGCACTTTATATGAAAAACTCACAGGGGTTGTGATTCCACCAGTTTTAAATCGACAATGTGAAGATTGGAATAGGAGAAATTATGAAATCATTTTCTTAAATCTTCAGCTGATCTGTGGCATGTTTTATCACAGAAGTATCACTACCTTCAGGCTTTTCTATCTCTCTTAACCACATTCATCCCTTTTACTATTCTTCTCCAGTCCTTCATCTTCTGCTGCTTGCATCCTCTTTTTCTGCTCCCTGCTTCAAAGTACTTTGGTATTTGTCGCCTCTGCTTTTCCTGTATCTTTTCTTGCCTTATGTTGCTATCACTTCTCTCCCTCCTCTTTCGATCTGGATTGCAATTTGTTCTTCTGTTTCCTGCTGAATAACAGATTTGTGTGAATAAATGACGACTGTGACTGTGTTTCTCTACGCATGATTACCTCTTTCTCGATGTAGCTCTGTACACACAAATCTTTTAGAAAAGTAAATGTCATCATAAAATTGATAATCCAAATGCTTGTTGATTAAAGCCTTTACACATTTTCATTGCCTGCTAAATAAAGCATTTCAAATGTTGCAAATCTGCAATAAAAGATGATATTTGTATTTTTTTTTCTGCTGAACACATTTTTGTTGACTGTGATTTTGCCATGTAAAGCATAAAAGTACTAACGTCCTAGTATCTTTCCAGTTTGTTGACACGTTTGATATTCACATTATAGCTTAAACCCAGTATGATCTACCATTTTTAGGACAGGGGACACAAACAATCATTCTAACAACTGTAGATACTCAAGTCAGTCATCTTAACTTACCGAAAATTAAGTACGGCAAGTAGTTCCCTAAATCGCTGCCACGACAGTTTAAGCAGGCTCTATAAATGAAAACTTTTAAATTTTGTTCACCAGCTAATCTCTAACTGTGGTCACTAATTTTAACCCCATGGTGGTCACTACAGTGGACAGCTATTCAAAGGCTGTTTTCTTGTATTTGTGTCTGTGTTGATGGTATACTTGCACATAAACCACTACATTGGACACTGATGTGTCACTCTATACCTTGCCACCTGCTGGTTGTTTAATGTTATTAAAGATGTATGACGTGTGTCATTGCAATTATTGTTATGTAACCCTGTCCTGCATGAATTATGACAACCTCAATCAGGACTTTTTTCTAAAGTATTTTTATTCATCTTTTCATGCCTAAAGATGAATAAAAATTCTTAAGAAAAAAATCCTGATTGAGGTTGTCATGATTCATGCATGAAAGTGTTAATATACCTTCTTCATTTAAACCATCACTGATGACAGCAGTGAGACTAAACCCAAGCAGTTCCAGCTCATAAAAAAAAAGCAGCTACTAGATAAATACCATAAAGTTTCATAGTGCTAAGGAGGACTGCACAGTTTGATGACGAGTCTCTCTGGGTTCAGCTTAATTAGAGTAGCACTGAGTTAGCTTAACTCGTCTAGCCTCTGCTTGTTCTTTGAAAGTAGGAAGTCATACACGCAAAGGCATGCGATTCCCACACTTTAATTTAATATCTGTATAAACATCTGACTATTAAAGCTGACAGTCACCAGGGTAACCTCAAAAATATTTTATTTCTAGTTATTTCTCAGTGTAGTAGAGATGACGGTATCACCCAAAAAAAATTGCGTCACTGTTTTAATAATTTCTTGCTGCACTGTATGTGCCCACTCATTATAATTCACTCTGGATAACCGCAGTAGCTATAAATGTCCTACATTTAGTACTGTGTACCTCAAGCTTACCCAGTGCACTGTAAAAATTCAATTTCTTTCTCAAGCCACACCTTTTGCCTTTTTGACTTATGAAAACACACAGGGTTATTGGATTCTGAGTCTAAACCAAACACTTATCTCCAATACAGGAAAACAAAATATCAAAACCAACAAAACCCTTTCGCTAATGAAAGTTTTACAGAGAGCAGCAATTTTGTTTTGAGGTGATGTATCTCCAGATTTCTTTTTCCTTTTCTCATTTTTTCTTAAATACTTCTTCATTGTTTTTTTTTGTTTTGTTTGTTTGTAACAATTCCATTATTTTGCTAATACATAACATATGTTCCCTTTTAGGTCTTTGGAGTTGTTTTTTGCCACCAATCAAAATAACAGAGGCGTGGACCACATGAATGACAAATCTCCTCGTCTCTGCCGCAAGTTCTCCTCTCCGCCTCCTCTGTCCATCCCATCCCGGACCACCTCCCCCGTCCGAACTCGAAAGCTGTCCCTCCACTCCCCTATCACCGCCAGAGTCGGGGGCCTTGATCTGACCAGTCCTCTGTCCAATTCCGGTGTCAACCACAACACTTCCCAGTCTGCTGGCAGTAGCCCCACATCTGCCCAGACACCAACACCTCAGACCCCAACCCCAACTACTTCCTCTCCGCCCCCTCCTCCCTCTTCCACCTCTCCTCCACCCAACAATTCCAAGCCAACACAAGACCAAGTTCCTCCCATTCCCTCGTCGCCTGACCAGAGTCCTTGCTCGACTGCAGAGGGAGAGGATGTCCCCAAAATTGACCCCTTCTGTGGAAAACTGCGAAGGAGCATTCGCAGAGGTATTTCATCGTTTCCACAGTTACGCTTTTCAGAACATTAGGACTGAATATTGTTGAAATGTATCTATTAGTCTTAAAACTACAAAGGAGCTACTTCAACCATTTCTCACTGTTTTTCAGTGTTGTATTGTAAGAAAAATGGGAAAATAATCATTATCAACTTTTAGTCCTTGAAAAGTATTGTAGATTATGTAGATAATTAAATAGACTGGCACATAAATATGTGAATGTTTCTCCTGTTTTTAGCTTTGGGTTATTAGGTCAGACTGCAAAAATACTGACATTAGGCTGAAAGCTTTCTGCTGCTACTAATATTGACATGGGGTTAAGCATATGGGGTCCGAAGTGTGCTTTGTTGCATTTGCAACAGTAGTAATGAGTGATAAGTGATGTTGCAGTGCACTCACATTACCTGAAGTTCAGCAAGGGAAGATATTAAACCACTGGGGGTCAGAAAAACCTTTCACAGGGTTAAAATTAATAATAAGTCACATTACAAATCTATAAATGTAACCTTTCAGTACCTCACAATAAACATATTGAAGATGTATATTCTTCTTATGATAAGGAGATACATCAGTAGATTATTTAAATTCTGCCTGCAGGTCAGAAGCGTGTCCTTTATCCCTTTCTGCTACTTTATAACAAATAGCATCAGGCCACATGCTGTTAGACATGTTATACTATGTGCTGGACTATGTTTGTGGTTTAGGTATATTATCAGTGTATGTATTGCCACTAAATTGATACACTTAAATAGTTGTTGGTGTACTAAAGGGTTTATGAAGCATTGAAGGTCACTATTCAAATGACAGAGTGAAGTGTTTCCCTGTAAGAGCAGAACAAGTACCTGGTGGGACATCATTATCTCCTGGCATTTGTGTGCCTATGTCAGCTAAGCCGCCTTCCCACCACACATGTTCAGATCTTTAATGGCAGTGTTAAACGGCCGGAGAGGTATAGCGTCAGGGCATCTCAGGCAACACGGTTTCAGTTAGACACTCATCAATATTTGCACCTGTATATGGAATGTGTGTGTGTGTGTGTGCATGTGCGCATGAGAGGTTCATGTGCTTCTAACCGCTTACAAGGAGACAAAGACCCATTAGCACTGGTACCACAGAGCCACTTTCGCCTCTCCTCTATACTGTCTCAGCTTCTTGAGCTCTTAATCAGTCAGTACATTTTGTACTTATGTGTACCTGCAGCTAATGTGCATCTGTGTATATGTCTGTTGATCTTTCTCTTGGCTTGTCTCTGTGATGTGTGTGCTGGCAAATTACCAGTGTGACATTCTGAGCACAAGTTAAAAGTGATTATGTGAAAAGTCTTGCTGTTTTAGTCAGTTCACACATTCAACATTGAATTCTAAATGAAACATTTCAGCATAAAACAATATATTTACTGACAAAGCAGACTGTATAGAGA
>VURO01019186.1:101025-124701 GCA_015108175.1 Pelvicachromis taeniatus
GGGGGTTTGTTGGGGGTGTGGGTGGGGGGGGGTGTGGGGGGGTGGTGGTGGGGGGGGGGGGGGGGGGGTCCCTCTGTTTTGCGGGGGCGATCAGGTCTGTGGTCTCATTAAAACAAGTGATTGATGCGTTCTCGCTCTGCTCCACTGCTCCCAGTTGATCATGTAAACAGCAAACCGTGCACAAACACACACCAAATATTGTTTTAACTGGTCAGCTGGCTCAGCCTGCCTACTCTTGTGCTAAACAGCCAGCCTCTAATGAATTGAACATCAAGGTAATTGCCTGACTCCCTGCAGAGAGCTTTACAGTCCAACTACATTGATATGTTTTATGTATTTTTCTTCGATAATACAAAATGCTGTGATGATAGTCCAGCTGTAGTCAGCTTATTAACACACAGGCCCGCACAAAGACATACACACATACAGACACCCACTTATTTTTTAGAGGCCAGAGAACAGAAAGAGCTTGTTAAAACCGACCTTTAAACAGGAGTTAAATTGAGGTAGGAGTAAAGCAGAAAATTGGAGGAGAGGAAAGTGAAAAGACTGTAAGAACTGAAAGAGGAACGGAGATTTGGAAGAAGCATCATGCTGCAGTGACTGGTGATTGATCAGGTGGTGCTTTTATTGTGTGGAGACTTGAGAGCGATAGTAATTAAAAGAATAGCATCACCTGTAGTTCAGAGAGTATGTGAAATTTTAACATTCCTCAGTTGGTTAACGAAATGTCTACTGAGATCAGTATATCAGCTATTTTGCCATTCTGTGCAGTGGTAGCTGTCTCTTTGGTATTTTAAAGTACTTTACACATCAGCCAAACAACAGACTTCATTAAATATAATTCTCCAATTTCCTCTTATTGTGCAAGTCCTTAACTAGGGGTACTTGTACCCCTGGGAATACTTCTCCAAAATAGGTACCTAGTGCTAAAAACTGGGCTTCAAAAAAAGCAGCAGTATTTAGAAGTATGAAATATATTTGGTTATAAATCTACCAGATACATGGCTGAAACATGTAGGTTCTGAGTAAAACAAATGAGCCTACCAAACCGACCTAAATCCTCCACCAGAAACACAATAAAGAGCTTAAAGACCCAGCCTTCAAATTCTTCTCATCCCAGTCTGGTCAAGAATCTGAAGGATGCACCCAAACAAGACCGATCCACAGAGCCTAAAATCACAAGAACCAAAACATCAGTATCTTTGTGCCACAGGACAGAGGTCCCAGTGACATGCCCAGTTGGATCAGAGCTATTTTGGTGGACGACGTGACAAACCTCTTTGTATATTACTAATTACAAAGAAGTCATCTATTTTATATCACCAACTAAAATGAAATATACCATGTTAGAAGACATTTTTCCCACTTAGACTTTCCATTTAATTCCATTGAATTCAGTTATGTTGTTTTCTTGTTTACTTTTTTATTAATCTTCACTTTTCTGGTTAAGATTTTAGATGAAATCAAAATCAGGCGTGGGTTACTGTTGCCATTCATTACTATGAAAGTCTGTATAAGATAAGATAAGAACTTTATTTATCCCGAGGGAAATTCTTTCGTCATGAACATACTCACTGCAGCAAGAGGAAAAAGAAAAAATGAGTGCACAAGAATAGAATTAAATAGAATACAATAAAATTAAATAGAATACAATAAAATTAAATAGAATACAATACAATAGAAAAAATATAATACAATACAATAAAATACCTATCAATACAAGTGACATACGTCGGGCAGTGAATAAAATACTATACTATAAACATGTATTTGTTTGTGTTTAGGACTTTGAGATGAATGGGGAGCTTAAGATGTCAGTCATCTGTCTCCTGGAGGAGGTGCTTAGAGATCCAGACCTTCTGCCTCAGGAGAGGAAAGCTACTGCGAACATATTAAAGTACAGCGCGAACTCAAATACACACAAAAACCTGTTCTCGTACAAACAAGCAGCATGTACACGAAGCACTTTGGCACCTTTTAATGTCAAAAATATGTAATCAAATAGTGTTGTTCTAATACTTTTACTGTTCTTCTCTATTCTGTCTGATAGTGCGCTTTCTCAAGATGATCAGGATGATGCCCAACTGAGGATAGAAGACATCTTACAGATGGTGAGAAAATGAAGCTTTTCCCTATTTTCTGTCATATATACAAACTTTTTCATCATGTGTACTGATATTAATAATTCCTATGAGCCAAAGTTCAATATTCAGTCGCCCTAAACCCTTAGTTTCTGTTCTTGGATCTTTATCAAAAAGAGGAGTGAAGCTGTCATCGATATGTTTATCCCAAGCAAACAGCTCTGGCTGTAGGCGCAGAAGTACTACCCACATGCTGTTCAAACTTTCTCATTGCAAGGGGCAGCCTCAGCAGAAAGGTGATTTAAGGGGAGGGTGAAGGAAGCTAAATCAGATTGTTTTAGGCACTGGATCAACAGAGGCTCTGCACGAATGCCCACTATAAGATAAAAAAAAAGGATTATTTTGAAATCTGAAAGTATTTTATTTAGTTAGCTTTTAATAGTGACTCTATAATGTAGTCGATTATAAATTTGCCTAAGATGCAAAAAGTCCTTATTCAAGACCAGAAGGAGACACCAATCATTTTGTAGTTGTGTCTTAAAAAGTATTACAAATTTCTGCCAAATACTTTCACAGTTATCGCCACCTGTTGCACACGATGACAAAAAAAAATCCGAAGCACTGACAATTTCCTAGATTGGATCAGTTCTCTGGAAATCACAAACAAGTATTGGGTTTGTAAATGGTGAAAAACATCTGTCATTCACAGTGTTCTAAGCTCTGGGCAGAAGGGGTAGATGCACTCTGTGCTGACAGAGATGCTACCCAGGGAACTGTCAAATGTCATAAACCATATTTATCACAGCCTGTCTCTTTATTAGATATTTATATCTCACTATCTCACTGCTGTTTGGGGTCATTTGGTTTTTATGTCATTGTCTCTGAATGTGTGTGTGTGTGTGTGCGTGCGTGAGTGTGTGTAGGCGGACGTTCCAAAGGCAGAGTGTTTCGAATCTCTCTCAGCAATGGAGCTGGCTGAACAGATCACTCTGCTGGATCACATCGTCTTCAGGAGCATCCCTTATGAGTCAGTCCTCTCATGAAACCCAGTCAGTCCTCTCATGTGTAATCTGCGTCAGGTCAAATAGACATGAATCCCCTTTATGGGCACTGGGCATGCTTTTAGAAGGACATAAAAGAAAACTAATGGCATTTTATTTCAACTTTACAACTCCAAACATTAGGGAATAGATTTGCACATGCTTACCATCTGACTTCAGAGGCATTAGAAAATGAAAGTTATAACCTACTATACTTGAGTGTGTGTGATCTCATTTCAGTATATCTCTGTCTTCCCTCTCGCAGAGAGTTCCTGGGCCAGGGATGGATGAAGGTTGATAAGACAGAAAGGACACCTTACATCATGAAAACGAGTCAACACTTCAATGATGTAACTTCTTCCAATGTGTTTAAGCACCATTTTTTCCCCCAGACTCTTCAGCAGATCCAGCACATATAGCTCTACATTAATACCATACTACTCTTTTCTTTTTCTTTTGAAGATGAGTAACCTGGTGGCATCGCAGATCATGACCCATACTGATGTGGGCTCAAGGGCCAACTCCATTGAGAAATGGGTTGCTGTGGCAGACATATGTCGCTGTCTGAACAACTACAATGGAGTTCTGGAGATCACATCCGCACTCAATCGAAGTGCCATCTACCGTTTGAAGAAGACCTGGGCTAAAGTCAGCAAACAGGTGCGGTAATTCCTCAACAACCCTCTCTACATGCAAAACCTGAAATCCTTGTATATACACTTAATCTCACTGTGAAGGACATATTTTGTCCAAAATGTTCACAAATGGGAATTCTCTCATTCACACTGATACTGTAACATTAGAGAGTTCAGAGAAGAGACGAGTGCTCAGTCGCACTTAATGTTAATGGCGGTAATGTTTATTGTCTGCTCTTCATTTAATCCTGCTAACATTCAGCAGACAGGCTGTCTGCAATGCTATTCAGGGCTGGAGAAGGTTTAAAATCTTGCCATTTTATCATTGTCATCTTTTAGTATTTAGATCATTAAATAAATGCCTATTTGTGATCTTTTCCAGACTAAAGCCCTGATGGACAAACTGCAGAAGATTGTGTCCTCAGAAGGACGATTTAAAAATCTGAGGGAGACGCTGAAAAAGTGAGACCTTGCATTTATTTTTAAAATGCAATCATACATCGTAAGAAAAGGGCAGCACAATGGTGGAGTGGTTAGCACTGTTGGCTCACAGCAAGAAGGCCCTGGGTTTGAATCCATCATCTAATCAAGGCCTTTCTGTGTAGAGGTTGCCTCTTCTCCCTGTGTTAGCTTGGGTTCTCTCGGGGTACTCCGGCTTCATTCATTAGTGGGGTTAGATTACATGGTGATTCCAAATTTCCCATAGGTGTGAATGTGGGAACAAATGGTTGCCTGTCTCTGTGTGTCACACTGGCATCCTGTCCAGGGTGTACCCTGCCTCTTGCTGTATGGTAGCCAGGATAGACACTAACAACCCTGATAGGGATAAGCAGGAGAGAACGGATGGATGGACATATCAAAAAGTGAGTTTTTATTGACTTAGAAGCAGGTTGAGTTGTATGCTATTCTTTAATTCTCTCATTCCAGTTGCAACCCTCCATGTGTGCCATATTTGGGAATGTATCTAACAGACTTGGCCTTTATAGAAGAGGGAACACCAAATTTTACAGAGGAGGGTCTTGTTAACTTCTCCAAAATGAGGATGGTAAGCATGTGTATATAAATGCACTAGAAGCAGACCATCTTGAGGTGCGTGCTGTTCAGTCAGTATTAAGGTGAATTCCATATTTTATTCAGATATCTCACATCATCAGAGAGATCCGACAGTTCCAGCAGACGCCTTACAGGATAGAGCATCAACCCAAGGTACTTTTCTTTTTTTTTTATTTGTACTACCTTTCTGTATCTAAAGAACAAAAGCATCACAGAGCATTATTTCATTTAGAGGACCTGCAATTATTATTGTTTACACAATATAATCAAAGGGCGGGATACCACTTAAACTGACAAAAAAAACTAAAAGTTCTAAAATAATAAAAGAAAACTAATCTGAAGAAGTGAGGTTTGAGAGTGGTTTTAAGGGATTAGTTTTACTTGGTTTGACCACACAGATTATTCTTCGATGTGCTTGTCTTGGCTCTTGTTCTGAGAGGATTACTGAAAATCTCTTTGATATATGGGTAGTCTCTAAAAAAACATAGAATGCATGGAACAGCAGAAGCCATCCCAAATTACCCAGTCTCCTGTTTCTGCTCTAAACAGGTATTAGCTGGACCAACCAGAAAACAGATTAGTTTAATGAATAGCTTATTTGCAAGATCATCTTATAGTCAAAAACACCTCAATCTTTAATCAAAAACATTTAATTGAAGCTGTAGCTCTTAAACTATTGTAATCATCATACCTGTCATGTATATTTGATTATGGCCCAGGTGACCCAATACCTTCTGGATAAGACTCTGATCATGGACGAGGATACACTCTATGATCTCTCATTGAAGATAGAGCCCAGGCTTCCCGCTTGAGTTACCGCTGTTTGTGGCCTGTGGGAGCCTGCTGAACCTGGACCCCCAAAGGGCAAAACGCCCACGTGATCTCATCAATCAAGAGAAAGTTGGAAGAAGAATTTTCAGAGCAGCTTGGAAATAGAATGAGATTGGTCTGAGAAGACAGATATTGATGCATGTGGACAGTTGAACATGTTTGAGAGCTTTACAAGAGAAAGGGGAATATAAGAATGAAAAAAGAACCTGTGAGGTTGTAAGATTGCTCATCTTCGAAGAGAAAGAGAGGTTGCGTTGTATGAAGGTTTTGAGGAAATTGCATGTCATTGTCTGGCGCACACGGCATCACACTTCCCAAGGCAGCCTGAGAGTGCAGGACAGGGTGAGAGAATGGAGTTAATGGATGTAGTACGGTGGAAATAACAGAGATGTAGCATATACAGATAGTGTGACAGAGAGGTGTTTGAGCTTACGTCTCTGTACTATTGTCTGTGTTCTTTTGCCTGTGCATTTTCCGTGCCATGTCCTGGAGCAAGACCCCTAAAATGCTTTCAGTCATGAAGGTCACTGCATTAAACTTGCATGAATTCAGCTTGGGACGTAACTGTCTAAATTGCCTTCATTGTGACCCCTAAACCTCTGCTTAGCATGCACCGCTTTTGCCAGGGTGACTTCTTAAGCCACTATGCATCTTCGGTGGGCTGAATGTGTCAAAACGCCTTTAAGCCCTTACATATGATGCAGAAAGACGAAAACAAAACACAAAATGTGATACTATTTTAACTAATTTAGATTTGGCAATTAATTCTATATTTATTTGTGATTGGTTAATTTAGTTAAGTTTTTTAAAGCAATATAAGAGTGATTAAAATTAAAACATTAATTCAGTGCCTTCCACTAGTGTAGGTCAATCTCCCGCATTCCCAAATTGAAAATTTGCAAGCACAAAGTTTTATACAAATCCTAATTTAAAATATTAAAATTTTATTAAAAGTAAAGACTGTAATTTTACTCATTCGTTTCCTTTTTTTTGAAGATCAGACGTGTCATGTAGACTAAAACAGTAGCATGTCAGTGTAATGTAGTAAAGCCATTGCAGCATCCAATGAGCATATATCTCCCTCTACTGTTTAAATATTGTTATAACCTCTGCTAACACAAAGCTTTGCAGCATGTGTGTGCAATTTGTTTGTTTTTTTGGCATTTATTGACTGTCAGCTGGGCTACTGGGTGTCATCGGGCCTCTATGTGTAACTGGGGCGACTACAGTCTAAACTGGGACAGTGCACAGTGCACTCCCTGAGATGTAGCTTTGCTTGATTGAAAGGGTGATCATTATTTACCATGCTATTTATTTCAGATGCTGTATTTATATTATTTTTGTATATAGTGACTTTACACATATTGTATGATTGAAGAAGAAATACTTGGAATTGTTATGCTGTGAATACTGATTTTATTGTTGTTGTTGTTGGGTTTTTTTCTTTGTCTCTCTGGTTTTCATGTTGAATTTTTATTTTGCATCAGAGGCTCTTGTATAGAAAAAAAACATCTGTTCAACTTTATTCTAAAAAAAAATGCCTTTTGAAGGTTAAAAAATGTAGCACTTCAATAATCAGACATTGATTTCTGTATTAATGATATGATTAGTATAGTGGTCCTGCATGCACACAACAGCTGCATGTTGTGCATGTCTGACTGGACGCTTCCTTTACCTTCTTCCTCTGCTTCTCTATAATAATATTGTCTCTGTAGCTGTCAGGAAAAAAAAAGGTATAAAAACAATACTTTGTCCATTGAATCAGGCACGTATGTCTTTTAATGTACCTCACAAAGTCGAGCCTCTTGGCTGTGTCTTCTGCAAAACAAGCTGTTGTTATGCAGTAGCAGTGTTGGAACTTTTCTCACAAGACAATAACCGTATACAAAATCAATTAGAGGAAATGTTTCAGACTTTACTCTTAGGAAATCTAGCCCTTTTGCACTGCGTCTGTATTTCTGAGTGTTTGTTTTACATTAAAAGTGTGGGAATACAGTATGCTATGTTTGTATTGTAATATTATTTTTGTGTTTACTTGTTTGCATTTTCATGTGTGGGTGCAGGGGAAATAAATTCAACATGCCTTATATGTTTGCATATTTATTGGGTCTCCTTAGTAAGAATTTCAATAATATTGATTACTGTTTGTTACTCCCCTGATGTTGAGTCCACTTCAGCTTCTTTCAGTCAATGCATTAATAAATATCGCTAAACTACTGAGGCTAAACTTTGTAAAGCCAGACACCAGAATTAGATTTTCATTCCAAAAATGTTTGGACACTGAGTAAAATGTAAGTAAAAATAAAATTCAGTAGTTTGCAAATCTCAAACTCATTGTTATGCACAGAAAAACATAGAAAGAAACAAAACAAAAATGTAAACAAAAATTGTACTATTTCATGAAAAACAGCTAATTTTATGGTAGAGTCACATCTCAAAAAAGTTTGGATGGGGCAGCAAAAGTCAGGGAAAGTAAGTGATTCTAAAAAGAAGCAGCTGAAAGGACATTGCTGTTAATTAGGTTAACTGGCAAAAGGTCATTAATATCGAAAAAGCATCTCAGAGAGGCAGAGCATCTCAGAAGTAAAGATGGGCAGAAGCATCTGCATCTAAAAAATTGTGGAACATATTCAAAGTAATGTTTGTGCTGTTGATCCAGGTTCAGGTCACGGGGCCAGAAGTTGCACCAGTGAATATGCACCAGTCCTCCCTTACTCTAGCCACCTCCCCCAGCTGATCCAGGCAAACACTAAAGCTTTCCCAATTTAGCTGAGAGACATAATCTCTCAGGCTCCCTTTCTTCTGTCCTGGGGCCTCTTCCTGGTAGCTGAACCAGCTCAATTGGCTCCTGTCATTGTGCAGGAGTAGTGGCTGTAGTATGAGCCTCTCCTGATTGACATTCTACACTTAGAGTGTCCCCTCACCCTTTGAAATTATTCTATAAATATTGAGTCTGGCTATAAAATAATGTTCCTCAATGAAAAAAATACTCTGGGAATCTGCAAAAATCTCTGCACAAGGAAGAAGGTTGAAAATCAATATAGGATCCCTGTGATACAGAGCATTACAAACAGGCATGAGTCTGTCATGGCAATCACTGCATGGGCTCATGGGTTAATGTCTGTGAACACAGTTCCCTTGTGCCATCCACAAATGAAGGTTAAAGCTTTATCATGCAAACAGGAGGCTATTTGTGAACACGATCCAGAAATGGTACCATCTTTTCTGGGCCAAAGCTCATTGGAAATGGACTGAGGCAATATGGAAAATTGGTTTGTGGTCAGATGGATTGAAAATTTAAATAATAAAATTTACTGTGTACTCCAGACTCATATTTCAGCAAAAACAATCCTAAACCACATACTGCATCTTTATAACAGCATGGCTTTGTAGTAGAAAAGTCTAAGTGCTGAATTGGCCCAACTGCAGTCCAGACCTTTCACCAAATGAACACAGTGGCTACATAATGAATCAAAAATATGACAAAGCATACCCAGGACTGTTGGGCAGCTGGAATCCAACAAGAAGCGGACAGCATTCCTCTCCCAAAAGCCCAGCAACTGGTCTCCTCAATTCCCAGATGTTTACAAGAATAGGGGATGCTACATTATAGTAAACATGTCCTGACTTTTTTCCGATGTGTTGTGGCCATCAAATTCAAAATGATCTAATTTTCTTCTTAAAAATTTTCTCAATTTAAATATCTGACATGTTTTATCCTATTGTGAATAAAATATGAGTTTGAGATTTGCAAATCATTGCATTCTCTTTTAATTTACATTTTACACAGCATCTTAACTCTTTTGAAATTGGGGTCGTACATATCGAATGTGATAGTGCTCTTCAAATAATGAATAATTAAGTCATTTAAAATGTTGCAGATCCACATTTCAAGCATTGCAGTGACAATCACCATGGTATTTGAAAGTCTAAATATCTTTCTTTGTTGTCCAGAGATATTTCATACAGATACTGAACTTGGGATATTTACAAAGTTAGGACCTTGAATTTTATGAAGATGCCCATCTGTGTAATTAATTTGCTCCAAGCCACTTTTTATTTTGATGGTTAGGGATACAAGAATGTGCAAAGCATTCTATGAAATAAGAATTTCTATTTGGATATGCTTCAGGCTGCATGGCTGCTTCTGATGAAGAGTGCTCTATCTTGGGAGTAGTGCTGAAAACAACAAGTACAGTTCATGCATACAGTATTCTACGTTGGCCTATAAAACCTACTTACATGTGCGTAGTCCTTTGTGAAACAGAAACCAGGCAGCTCCGAGGCAAACATACTCAGTACACTGCGTGGAGGATGGTATTTTAAGAGCATAAAGCTTTTTTACAGCTGCTATTTTCTTTCACTTTTTCCACAAAATTACAAAGTACTACTGACAGGTTTGCACTGATGTTCAGAGTTGTGCATAAATAAAAACAATCTCATCCACTGCAACATGACAATATATTTTTTAGAAAAACAGTACACTTCTTAGTGCCATGTTCTATCTAAAAGTTCTACAAGGTCTATATGTCAGTGAAGCAACTGTAATCGCTATATCTGCCTCATAAATGACAAGTTCTGACTCTGAATGATGACCCATGTCCGTGGTCATCCTGCCACCATGTGGTCATAACTGATTTTGCGTCTTTATGCACCAGTACACACATCCATCAGCCAAAACATTAAAACCACATGTCTAATTTTATATAGATTCATTTCACTCTGCCAAAACAGCCCTGGACACTTAAGGCTCAACAAGACCAACAAAGGTACAAGATGTACCTATCTGCCCCATGTATTACTTACAAACTGGTAAGTGATGAACTCTTTTTAATATCTATTTAAGCCGATGTAGCTTAAAATGATTTGTGATTCTACACTGGATGTGGAGGTGAGGAAGATGAAGTGAACAGAACAATGCAATGAATAAATGAATGGTTAAATATGTATGTTAGTGCTTTGAGTGGTCTGCAAGAATAGAATAAGTGCTATATAAATACCAGTCCATTACATTCAGTTTAATTGTGGGTGACATATTTAATTGTATCCTCCTTAGACAAGTATTATGTTGTGATTAATAATTTTCTTAATGATGCTGAAACGAATAAATGTCAAACTACAGAGAATTAAAGGGGTGGCTGTAGCTCAGGAGGTAGAGCAGGGCATCTACTAATTGGAAGGTTTTGGTTTGATCCGTGGCCACTCCAGTCTACATGCCAAATATCCTTGGACAACACACTAACCCCAAGTTGCTCTCCAATGTATCCATACTGGTGTGTGAATGTTAGATAGAAAGCTGTTAAACGCAGAAAAAACGTCCTTGTGTTAATGGGTGAATGGGGCATGTTGTGAGTCCCCTGGTAGAGTAGTAAAAGGGCAGCGAGCACCTAATATTTAAATTTGAAGAAGTAACAGACATAGAGAGGAAATAATCAGTGATTGTTTTTTTACCCAACAAGTTAACACATTAAAGTGAAATTTAAATAATATTGCAATTGTTGGAGGAAAAAAATCTAGCAGTGCTGAAAAGGAGCAGAAACAGAACAAATCAGGCCTGAAAAAAAAAAAAGAGAGTGAACAAGAAAAATGGCATGTTGTGTATCTCAGACAAGTTGAGCTAGTGATAAAGTCACCATTAAAACGGTTGCTGAGGGGATGTGACAAGTTGTTAGTGTGGGATCTACTGTCAGTTTTTAGTGTGGATAAACAGACTGAGGGAGGGAGGCAGCTTTAGGTTGTAAGCATTTGTCTCTCAGTGGGGATTTTATAGCAAATCAACTAACACAACTCCTGTTTCTGAGGGACAGATGGATGACAGCTGAAGTGTATGACAACACTGTGACAATTTGTAACACCAAAAGAGAGGGTGAAAGTGAAAGTATTCCAACCACACAGGTGACATGTCCTTGCTCCAATTTTTAATCAGTCCTATAGGCTAAATATTCCCTTTGATACTTACAAGTGAGTGTCAGAATGAACACACTTATAACTACAATAGTAAATGTGATATAAAAACAAACTCCAAAGCAAATTATTTTGATTGCACATTAAATGCAAAATGACAGCTCTATTTTTTCAGAAGCAGACTAGAGCTGACTGATCAGCCAGCTTTTGTTATTAATTCTGCTTTGTAGACTAGGTGGATTTTTATGTATACATGAAAGCACTAATGGCCACGAGTGCAGGTGTAAAGAGGAAGGCAGACATGATGACTGACAGCAGAAAGAGGATTTTCAGTCTGTTGCCCAGTGAGAGGCTAATCCTAAGTCAGTGGCCACATCCTCTGATCCCATCCCTGTTCTTCTGTCTGCTCTCACTCTGCAGGTTGAGCCTCGTTGGACTGAGCTGCAGGACCTTCTGCTACGTCCGCTCTTCAGCTATCCATAGGTAAGTAATTGATTCTGCTTCCAGAATTCACATTATTATTATTTTTTTCAGCTCTTTTCCTCATTTATGTTTCCTACCTGCTCATGAACCTCTCTTAGAAAAGTGCGGTAGCTGTCACATTCATTAACAGACCTTTTCATGGATCACATGATTTTTTGATACAGTTTTGATCTATTTTTATTATTCTATAATAGAAACAATTTGCTTATCTTTGTTTGATAGCCAAAAATCCCTTTTCCTTAAATTAATATTTGCACCACACAGTATAGTGTACACACAATGCCACTTGCATTAAGACCACTTAAGCTGCTCTCTATTCCCACGTACCAGCCATCTGTTAACTACTATTCTCCTTAAATGCTTTTCTTTGTCACACAGCCAGCACCTACATTTAATTTATATTTCTTTATTTTAAAAACAATCTACAAATAAGTCAGTTAAACCATTTGTAGACATAGCAGTATGTCTTTACATATGTCAAGGGTCAAAAGGTGCAGGTGCCTCCCACTCTACTTCCTATGCACTCCCTGACAGAAATCCCTTTAATCCAACTTTTCTCCTTGACTTTAACATGGCCTTTAAGACCTTTACTCCACTTTGTGTGTGTGTGTGTGTGTGTGTGTGTGTGTGTGTGTGAGAGAGAGAGAGAGAGAGAGAGAGAGAGAGAGAGAGAGAGAGAGAGAGAAATATGATTTGTGACTTCTAATTTCACACAAGTACAGAAATTCACTTTTGTAATATAGGTAATCTGCAACAATACAGTAATCTCTCATGTAGTTCTCTAATATCATGTTAATGTATGTTGTATATAAAATAATTTTTAGACCACCATATTTTTTAATTTAAAGTATCTTAAAAAATACATAAAACTAAAATAAACTGTCTTTCTTTGCAAGTTCTGATTAATAGACTGAGGAGTCTTGCAAGCATCTAAGACAAACATTATTAGGCAAATTATTAATACGGTCAAGGCACCCAATCACAGATCACCTGATCACCTGAGCCGGTGACTCTCTCCGGTTGGCCAATCAGAAGGCCTCCGAATGCTTCACCAGTAATCCCATCACACAGACTGCAGGCGTATCTGTTACTTAAGCAGTTCATAGCTTAAGGCTATTAGTAGTTTTGTCTGAGTATGTACTCACGAAGAGAGAATGTGTGTTAACACGTCTTAATTTAACATGTAAACTTTAAGTGACTGTTGAACTTTATGACAACATGCAGAAAGAAATGACCAGCCTCAATTTGCAACACAGATTTGTATAAATTATTAAAGCAAATATTCAGCTCAGCAGTAACTACTTTTTATGCTCTCCTCCTGGTGCTGTCTGGTTTAACAATCTGATTCCCAATTATCCGCTTTCCCTGAATGCCACCTGTGACCTTCAGGAAAACAGAAGCTAAGCATGCTACACAGTAGTTCAAAAATACATGAAGGATCTGGCCTGAAACACTCCAGTGAGATTGTAACCATTCAGTATGGATTTTAACACTCAGCTGCAGTACATTAATACACAAATACAACTCCATATGTTTCTTAAACTGCCAGACTGAAAATGTGTATTTTATTATCCAGGGTATATTACAATTTAGAAGTTCTCAAAGAGTAACCTTTGTCCTCTGCAATTTTACCAGATAACAACTCAGACCTCATAAGCATGGCAAGCTCTTTCACCCGTGTGATTTCTGGCCGTAACACGGCAGTGATGTTGGCCATGGGAGCTGGCACGCTCACATCCGGATACCTCCTCAGTGACAGCATGGAAGCTGCTGAGAGGAGAAGGTTCTATCCACCCAGGTACTTAAATATGAGTATATATGTGTGTATTGGTGCCATAAAGTGAAGGGAGGTCAAACTGAGAGTTGTCTAGCAAGCTGGTGAATCAAGTTATTGCATGAATGCAGGCCTACATTGCTGAATCGCTTGGCAAAACTCTCTTTGAATTATAGCGTACAGAAAGATTGCTTTTCCCCAATACTACCACAGCACCGCAACAAGTAATTTATTTCAAACAATATTTAGATGGTCAGAAGCTTGGCTATGAAAATTATTTATTTGTACAAACATTGATTTTGATCTTGCAAACGTTTTACAGTGCTGATTTTCCTGACCTGAGAAAGCACAACAACTGCATGGCCTCGGCCTTGACCCCACGCATCTATGCACGTCTGAGGGATAAGATGACACCCAACAACTGGACCCTGGACCAGTGCATCCAGACTGGAGTGGACAACCCTGGACACCCCTTTATTAAAACTGTGGGAATGGTGGCTGGAGATGAGGAGACCTATGAGGTAGGTGTTCAGATTTGCACCATGCTGATGTGCCTTCCCTCCAAATAAAATGGGAAATTAATTGCTTGATTTGCTTTTATTTTAATCAGGTGTTTGCTGAGCTTTTTGACCCTGTTATTAAGGATAGACACAATGGCTATGACCCTCGCACAATGAAGCACCCAACTGACCTGGATGCTTCCAAGGTTATACTTTCTTTGGTTCTCTGCATCACATCATCTTGAGAATCCATGAGTCCTTGTATCTACTCTTACATGCCTAACATAACCTAAAGCTTTGTACTACTCAGGTCACCTCAGGATTTTTTGATGAGCGCTACGTGTTGTCATCTCGCGTTCGTACTGGTCGCAGCATCCGTGGACTGAGTCTTCCCCCTGCATGCACGCGCTCCGAGCGCCGTGAAGTGGAGCGCGTGGTTGTGACGGCTCTGGCAGGCCTGAAGGGAGACTTGACTGGTCGATACTACAGCCTGGGAGATATGACTGATAGAGAGCAGCAACAGCTTATTGATGTTAGTGAACATTCACACATATTTAGTATTCAGAAGCAAGGTTTATTTTTCTTCTCATCTTGATTTCTTTTGCTATCTAACGTCCCCATCATTCCTGTGTCCCCATACTGGCCAATCAGGAGCACTTCCTGTTTGATAAGCCTGTGTCACCTCTGCTCACGGCAGCTGGGATGGCCAGAGATTGGCCTGATGCTCGTGGGATCTGGTAAGACTAGGAGAACAGTCAGCCTAGAAGAAACATAGCGGTTTGCATCTCAGTGACCTAGAAATCTAGTTTTTGGAGATATTTGAGTTAGAGATTTACTGAAGAATAGTATCCACTTGTTGGACACGTCCAGCTTCCAGGGTGCACTCTCTATTAATAATAACTCAGTTTGCTTCCTGCAGCTTCTCGGTGTCTGTGTGCTCTTCAAGAGGACAAGTTGATTAGAGAATGCACAACAGGTGTCCCAGTTACACAAACTAAACTATTCCCACATCACTCTGCCCCACATCCCATCTGGAGCTGAGCTAAAATCTCAACCAACCACTCATGCATTGCAATTCTAAATTCTTTTCATCATTGATTTCATCATGTTATTTGCTGACCTACCAGTATGTTAATTATGACAGATTGGTTTGGGGATACTGTCTAACATCAGGCGCCATTAGGTATTAGCTGTCACTTTAAGAACATTGCCAAATTCTGACAAAAGCATATAGTTTAGTTTTAAAGGATAATATACTGTAGAAGGCAAAACATTTTAGGAAATATATTGTAATTTCCCAGAAATAATACAATATAAAATCTAATTTATTATAATATTATTTATGTATTCTAGGAGTGAACCAGTGACAGATAAACTCCACCAGTATGCTATGATGAAACAGTGGACACATGATATGTGATGTTATCAAGTCATATGGCTTTTAGTAAATAATATTTTAGTTCCATTTCAACATACATAAAACTAAATGTATTGCACTTATCATTTATTACAGAAAATCAATGAGATGCAAGTAATCCATAAAAGAAAACTAAAACTAAAGAAGATATATCTAAGAGATAGAATTAGCTAAAAGAGAAACAGTGGTAAGTGAGACAGTGTGCAGAGTTTAGAATTATTGTTTTGATAAATCAAAGAATACAAATGATAAAGATAGTAAAAGGCCCCACTTTAGTTTTAAGTAAAAAAGAGATTTACTTAAAAATAACCAACGCAGACACTGAATTTTTATTTTACTTTAAGTCTATTATGAACAAATGATTGAAATGAGTCAGTTTGTGTCATTCATTTTAACTATTATATTAACTATAGTTTGCTTCGGCTCTTCCAGTGACTGAAATGTCAGCTTTTTGGAAGCATAAGTTCTATTATTGGTTGATTTTCTAATGTGTAAATTTACTATCTGGCCACCTTATTTCTGCTACTTTTTTACAGGATTTGTTTTATTCGTAAACATTAAGTTTATAATAAATGTTTGTTTATTAGTATTCTTAAATCTGTACTTGTAGCTCGAATAAAATCAAAATCACTCACTTGAAGTGAAGACTTAATACCATATTATACTTTTCAGATCACATTAAAGAAACAACAACCCTAAAACATCTTTACTTGCATCTCTCCTCATCCTTTACAAACCTTAACACCATTTCCTTTTTTAAGAATGTCATTTTTCTCCCTCGCATATGCTTTATTGATTATTCTCATGTTCAATGTAACTGAAACCGATTCTTATTTTTCTGGTGTCTTAACAAGAATATCAAAATATAGTTTTGAAATGGAGTTTAATTCTTTCTTCTCGATACTCAGGCACAACAACGAGAAGAACTTCTTGATTTGGATCAACGAAGAGGATCACACAAGGGTCATATCCATGGAGAAAGGAGGAAACATGAAGAGAGTGTTTGAAAGATTCTGCAGAGGGCTGAAGCAGGTATGCACATCTCTTTATCTTTGAATTATCGTTGGTCCAGTAAGAAATTTTTAAGTGAAATGTTTATCCCTCAATTCAATTTATCCAAATCTTTTGATCATTTCTGCCTACAAGACTACATTACAGTGAGTCTACAGTAGAGTGACCAATAATCAAGAAACAAAGAGCTTATTTCAAGTTCAGAGATCCAAAAAATAAACATTATTAGTATTTATTTTAACTTCTAGGTTGAACATCTAATTCATGAGAGAGGATGGGAGTTCATGTGGAATGAGCGTCTGGGCTATATCCTCACCTGCCCCTCAAATCTTGGCACGGGACTCAGGGCTGGTGTGCATATTCGTCTGCCCCTCCTCAGTAAGGTAATTCATGAATCATAATGACAGTTCATCTCACGTCTCTTCTTGTATCTGACAGTAACTTGAATTGGCATGGTGTTTATGATCTAGGACGCTCGCTTCAAAAAGATCCTGGATAATCTGAGACTACAGAAGAGAGGCACAGGAGGTGTTGACACAGCCGCTACTGGAGATATCTTTGACATCTCTAACCTTGACCGTCTGGGCAAGTCAGAGGTAAATCCTAAGGGAATGAAGACAACAGCTAAAGAAAGTAAAGCTCAAAAATGAACAGCAGGCAGAGAGAAACAGAGTCAGGCAGAGGAGAGCAGACATTTGTAGCACAACAGGTGTTAGCTTTGAATAACTGTACCCCATGCTGTTCTTTAATCTGTAATCCAGGCAGGGGTGTGCCAGTGGAGGTTAAATGGCTGCTGTTTCCTGAGCAGAACTTCTTTGCAGGCTTTGGCAAATGCTGTGAAAGGACGTAAATGTATAAGGTTAGGGCTATAGTGGGGTGCTGTGGGCCAAAGGGGGCAAGGTTTGTGAATGGCCTCAGGGGAAGCCCCTGCCTGACAAGGGTAATCTCAGGAGGCACAAGTGTAAAGGTGTAAGTTAAATTTCCCAGAGCGTCATATGAGGAAGACTCCTTGTAGCCTTTGCAGTACAATTACTGCTAACCAGGTGTGTACTGGTGTTGGAGGGGTTAATGGCAAAGAATGGCAATCAGGTATTCAAGTAAGTATACCTGATAAGTATAAATAGCAAACAAACTGGATTTTAGCTGAAGCTGAGCTGAACTTTAAGAAAAAGTTCAGCTAAGATCCAGTTTATTTTGTTTGTTAACGCCATTGCAGACTTTGTTTGATCCAGCTGAACTTAATATTTCAGTGCTTTTATTTCATATTTTCTATGCAGTGTTTACAAATGATAAGAAGTACACACATTGGTGTTGTTGTTTTTCCGGTATTTCAGTTAATAAGTTAGAACTAGTTTAAAGGTCAACAAACAAATACTGTGATTGTGCTTATAACCCCAGACTCTTGCCATTTGTTATGTGGAATCAGTTAAAAAGGACTCATCTATAAGATAAATGCTTTATTCTTTTTTATCCAACCAAATTACAAAAAAACTATTTCATTTATTTCAAGTCTTTCAACGTGTGAAAAGAGCTACTCTTTGATATGAGTACTTGTAACATTCAATTATATCCACTGAAGTTGAGTTTCATAATCAAATACATGCAGCGATGAACCACCGAGTTAAAGCATTACCAGGTTCACAGCTGAACTTTTTAAAGGCAACCTTTGTAATAACTTTGTAGCAAGATATAAAATATTGTTGACACTGGCTATGTTGCATTCACAGGTTGAGCTGGTGCAGTTAGTGATTGATGGCGTAAACTACCTTATTGAATGTGAGAAGAGGCTGGAGAGGGGCCAAGACATCAAGATCCCCTCCCCGATTCCTCAGTTCAGGAAGTAAAAATCACCTCGACTGGGAATCCTGAGCAGTGGGCGTCCTCCAATCACTGATCATTTAAGTAATGTTTATTGCATGTATAACACTGTACTAACTTACATGCACAATAAATTCATTACACGTACATGACTTCTAAAACTAATAAACTCCAATGATGAATTAAGTTTTGTGTTACTGGTTGGTGTTTGTACAATTTTGGTGGTATTACAGCCTTTTAGATGGTAGCTGCAAAAAAGGTAACTCGTGAACAAAGGTGGAAAAACTATTTACTCAGCATTGTTTATAGTTCGACTCCATTCAGTTTCAGAGCGCTGAATTGACTTCTTTTGCCCCTTGCTTCTCATTTCCTATCCCATAACAATTATTATAATTAGCTAAAACTAAACTAAAATTACGTGTGAAAAAAACCATTTTGATGAAATAAAATACAAAGACCAGACTGAACTCAGAATACTAACTAAACTAAAATAAAGAATACCATATAGAAGAAATTTTAGTATTTGTTAGTTTAGTAATATATTACCACATCTTGCCTGATGAAGCTTTGATGGACATCTTTATTGCGTGTCTACAACACTGTGAGTCATCAGCTTTCAAAAAGTTATGTCCTCAACTGAAACAAGGAAAGCTGCTCTGAAAACAGCAATAAAGTACCACTTACACTGTCAATATCTACAGTATCTACCTATTTATCCGTCACAAGGCCATGTTTGTGTTAAACCACATTTTTTTAATACATTAATTCAATACTTTTATTGGTATATGTGAACATTATTGGTACAGAAGACAGTATTTGCTAATCACGTCTCGTTAATATTTACATATATGTAGCTATAATGTAATTAGACATGTTCCTAGTTTCTTAACTATAAAGCTATAATGCCACGAATGCAAAACAAACAAACAAAAAAGAGACAGAAAGAGTTACAATGATTAAAGTATAACTCATAGTACAATAAAATATTATTAATGCTCATGCTTGACCTCGCAGTGTTCTGCTAGTTCCACCTCTTTTTCAGACACAAGAGGAAGAGAAGCATTGTCATCCTGTCGTGGCTGGCTGACTCAATAAGAACGAGCTATATTGGGCAATAATGTCATGACCTTTACGGCTCTATAATTAAGTGCTGAACCCCACTTGTCCTGAACTTCAACTAACAAAGAATACTTTACTATTCTTACAGCGCTGAGTCCACATTGTTCTGATGATTAGACTTGTTTCTGTCAATAAACAAGAAAAAAAAATGTCTGGAATAAAACAAACAGAATGAATGAGAATAAAAAGGAATGACACGCTGAAGTTAGTGTGACAGTCTCCTACATAAGGCCTCTAATCCAGGGGTAAAAGGCCAAGCTCATTAGTGATGGCTGGACAGAGCAGACAGGCCAATCAGAGGTGAGCTTATTTATGTCATAGAGTGACAGTTTCAACATTTTTTTAATCTTTAGGCATGATGAAGGAGTGATTGTATGTTATAAATAAATGCATGCTGGCATACCAAAGTGATTTATTTAATTTATTGGGTGAGTTGTATCTTTAAGTTGTGATGCTTTGAGAAACTCTTCCTTTTCTGGGAGCAGATTAATGACGTAGATCTATTAATGCTATTATGGACCAACAAGTTCAGACCCTGTGTGTGTGTGTGTGTGTGTGTGTGCGTGTGTGTGTTTGTGACTGCTGTGTTAGCAGAAAACTGTTGGTGCCATTGTTACAGTTTGAATTAAGCTAGAATTTATGTGATGGATGCTAAAACTGGTGTTACGGCGGGGCACGCCGATGTGATGAAAACAGGACCCAGAAGCAGATGCTGAGAGAGTTGTTGCAGTTGAACAAAAAGCGAGCATTTATTTGGCTGGAGGCATTCGAAAACCATGACAACTAAGCACACTATGGTGGGGATAACAGACGACCTGACAACGAAACACAGAAAACAGAGGATTTAAATACACAGGAGGTGATCAGGGGAAGTGGGAACACATGGGGAAACAGCTGACTGAAATGAGCATAATGACACCACGGGGGAAGTGAAACTAAACATAAGGAACCAAGAACACTCTTTCAAAATAAAACAGGAAACATGAGCTGTAGGAATGAAAACATATGCTTGACAGACCTAAATTACACACAAAAGAGAATCAAAGATGCCAAATAACTCAAAAGCACTGGGTCACGCAGCCTGCAGGTCTCTCTTGGAGGGAGTGCTGATTGCTACAAATGGACAGGCATGTATCATGAGTGCAGTTGTGTCGTATCTAACCTGCAGTGCTTTTCCCACTATGACAAGAATATTAACGTCATTGCAGACTTTATAAATTTTCAGTTTCAACACTAATTTGTTAGAAATTAAAGTGTTTTGGTATGTAGTGCTCAAACACTGGACAAATGTATGGTTTCACTCAGGATAATTAAACTCTTATCAGTTCTGGAATTCCTGGAAAATGGGTTGATGATGAATTGGTGGAATTGTAGAGAACAATCAGCACTACAATAAAGACCAACATTAAAGAAAGTCCAGTAGACACTCCCCATGTGTAAACTACCCAGACATAAGGGTTACTAGTACAAAAGCCAAAGAAATGAAACAATCCACTTTGTAATGTGCAAAGCGGTGGAGACGTTTCATTTGACACCAAAGGTCTGACGGGTTTCCAGTTCTCTGTGCTTGCCCATTTGATCAAAGACACAAAATTAGGCTGTTTGTGTCTGTTGCTTTCCTCTGTATGATACTGGCCCCAGGTAAGAGCATTTACGCTCAACATCCATTTATTTATTCTTTTTTCCCCCCAGTCTTTTATCAGTCACTGTAAACTGTTTTTGTTTCCCTTCAGTATATGGGTTACAGTGTTACACCTGCTGGGGTGCAAATCCTGGCAGCTGTAATGAAATATGCACTTGTCTTCAGGGTTACAACTACTGCTCCACCACTCTATGTAGGCTTCATTTAACACCATGAGGGACCCTAATGTCTGCATTTTAAAACAGCATACTCTAAACTTTACCTGAACAAATTGCCAGGTCATGTTTGTCGTCTTCCTCTGTTACAGTTGCTGAAAATATGATCACCAAACAGTGCTTGAGAAGTGACATGTGCAGCACAGCTGATTCCTTGGGTATCAGATGTTGTAGTGAAGACCTGTGTAATGGAGTGAAGCAAACTCGCTTCTTTGTGCCTCAGCTTTTAGCGCCATTGGCTATTATTACACTCTTCATCTGAAGGTCATCCTTTTTATTTTCATGCCTTCACAAATCTAAATCTCCTTCAGTTTTGTACGTTTTTCAGAATGGAGGAAACTTACTGTATGTAAGGTTTGAAGGAAGCCATTGAAATCTAAAAGTGATCTACTGAGTGGAATTTGATTTTGATTCATTTTATCTGCAATGATTCTGACGACAACCTCTGCAGTTGCTCTAATGTTTCATTCTCATACTGTATATTTTAGATATTTGTTTTCTTTTATTTCTATTAAACAACAGCATGTTGTACTGGATGGAGGGATGGAAAAACCAACCAACAAAGCATTCATCAAGATCAAAATTGCAGCTAGTTTATTCAGACAACATATTCTCCATCTGGTACATAGCGTGCCTCATCTGTGCAGTAATATAAACCATGCAGCAGAGGGCAGTGTAGGAGAAATCAAAAGGTGCCTCTTTTGGGATTCCTGAGATCATCAGATTTATTGGAGTTTGGAAACTGTATATTATAAACTATGATCAAATCTATTGTGTGTGTGAATCAGCTGTTACATGCAAATTATGATGACAATTATTTGGCTTCTTGTATTTGGCATTTATATATAAATATGTTCTACTATTAATTTAAAGAGCTGTTCATTGCATGGATTCTCAGCATTATTTTTGTGGTGCATTTCTCCTGATATAATGTGATAATAATTCACCGTAGTTAAAAAAGTAGCACTTGTAAAATTACATAATGTTACCTTCAAAAAGTGCAAGCTGTAAATGACTAGTTCTGCAATTCTGAAAGAGAATGAATGAAAGAATGAAAGAGACCAATTAGAAAACTCTGTTCAAAGTGGTTTATTACATAATGACTGTATTGATGGGGGAGAAAGTTCATAGTGCTTTTCTCAATCAGTCTTGAGCCAATACAGAGTGAAAAGGAAAGAAACTGGAATTTGGCCTTGCATGCACCTAAGTTGCTGAATGTTGCTCTTCCTCTTATAATTATGTGGGAAATCTGATCTTCATCACTCAAGAAAATCCTTCTTTGATTATGGTTAAAATTTGGAAAAACATTCACAAGTAGAAAAATAACCATTCATATAAATCTCTTTAGATCAGAGAACAATTCAAAGATAACTAAACCAATGGTTGTCTATAAAAATTCAGATTATCCACTGATTTCTAGGACAAGAAATAGTCGTATTTAGACAAGAAGACTGAGCAGTAAGATATCAGCTCTAAAACACTAAGCAAGCTGTGTCTATAAACCACGTGGGTGTAATGCACAGTGAATAATTGGTAAGTAAGATACTAATTAAGCACTATAATTAGATTCACCAAAACAGCAGTACAGATTTCTAAAACGCCATTATATTTGTCACAAATCAGCGACTCTGATTAGATGAGGCTACTACTACTCACTGTGTCCACACACCTAAAGATCAAAGCAGCAACACCCCTGCTTTTAACTTTGCACATACCTTAACTTTAGTCAAATAAATGAGTTCATGGACAAACATAAAAGCCAATGCAGATCTGCCAGGAGATCACCTGTAGGTGGAACTTGAGTCCGGTTCCAAACAGCAACCAGTCCTCATCAATCCTCCAATGTTAAAATGTCAAAATTCACACAATTAGAAAGCATATTTGAAGCCTGGTAAAACATACAGTTTTGGGCTCTACATAGTCATAACAACTCTGTTGAGGGAAAATTTATAATATCTCATCCACCTGGTTACCTGAGATAGGTGCATGACTGGGCAGCTGGAGCCAGTCAAAGTCTGGTAGGACTCCACCACTACTTAAAGTAATTAAAGTGGACATCTTCACTGTGTGTGTGTGTGTGTGTGTGTGTGTGTGTGTGTGTGTGTGTGTGTGTGTGTGTGTGTGTGTGTGTGTGTGTGTGTGTGTGTGTC
>VURO01019187.1:0-16956 GCA_015108175.1 Pelvicachromis taeniatus
GTTCACACATATCTTTAGATAAAAAAAGGTTTTCATGCATTAGGGTCTTAATCTGGAAGTTTAATTCATGAATGTTTCAATAAAAACAAAATGACGATAGCATAACAGAACGCAAAAAGAAAGAGTTGATGTTCCTCTAAGCTAAACCATTTAAACATCTTTCAGATTATGCATACTGGGTCCACACTTCATAATTAAGAAAGGTGATTAGTAACACAGGATGTGCACAAAGAGCTGACAAATCTAACTAGACATGATGAGTGTTTGGGGCCATGTAAGCTGTAAGCATGTAATGTTAGTATCACTTTAAAAAAAATCTTGATTAATGCATGAATATAAGCCATATTCTCTCATGTTATTTAATCATTTTAAATGTTTTTTTTATTTTTTTATTATTGCACTTGGCTTAAGAGGCCATAATTTGGCTACAGTCCACTTTCAATGTCAAAATTGCACAAATACAAATACTCGCAGAGGAAACAAATGCCCATTATAGAGCTCCTATAATTTCAAATAAAGAGGGTTATGTTATTTTTTTTAATTGTCTTGAATGATCTTAGATTTAATTTCAAGTGGGTCTTTGCAGAAAAAAAGGAAAATCAATAGTTGTGAAATAAGGTGCTTTTCCTTTGCTACCCTCGTGTGTTTTTCAGCAATAATGAGTGATCTACAACCCAGTGTTCAATCAAACTGGAATGTTGTGTAATTATTTCAAAGCTTTATTTAAGTTAAAAACCAAGACAAGACAAACTCATCACCCTTCCACCACCATGCTGACCAGGTGGTATGTGTTTGTGTTGTTGTGATCACTACACATGCTGTGGTGCATTATGGCCACATTCCCAAAGAACTTTGTTCCAGAAGTCTTTCTGCCATGCTGCACTTTGTAGAGAGCAGTTTTTTTCCCCCCCCGGTAACCTTTCCAAAAAGCTTATAGTGTTGGTCAAGTTACTTGAAAATAGTAATTAGTTACGAATTACTTCTAGAAAGAAAGTAATTTGGTTACTTTACTGATAACTTATTTTCAAATGTAATTAGTTACTTTATTACTTAGTTACTTTGAAAAAAATTCAATACACAACCTGAATACGTAATAAAGCAATAAACCTTTGAGCCCAATTCTCATTTTTTCTGCATAATCCAACATATACATTTTTTTTTTTTAAATTTTGTGTTATTACTTTTAATCTTAACTTTGTGCACATTCCTTTAAGCAAAAACTAAATTACATGCAAAAGTCTTGAAGAAATTTGTTTAACATTGAAACCTATTTTCTGCATATTCCAACATATAAAATAAATGAATTTTTGGTGCTTACACGCCGTGGCGGCGTGCTCAGTGCTTGCTCAGATTTGAAGATGAATTTTTTGCTGTAGAAAGAAGTTTTTCTTCCCGCTTAGAGTGTACCGCAGACTCTAACGTTTTTGTCACTTTTTTACGGAAATCAAACTCAAAGTCATGTAAGTACTTCCAAGCTTCAAGCGCTACATGGTCGTACTCTCTCCTGCACTCCATATTATCCATGTGCCACGGACGTCACACACTCATACTTTATTGTCATGAGACACTCTCACAAACAAAATCACTCTTTTTTTGCAATATGTATCCCTTACTTGAAAAAAGTAATCGCATTACAGTAGCACTTATAATGCATTACTGCCCCTCTTTGCTTACGCCTGTTCAGTTTCTTTTCTAATTGCACTGCCATAAACTTTAATACATACCTAACTGACCGGCGCCTGTAAAGTTTGTGATGGAGCTATTTTATTATCACAATTTTACAGTTTCTCTTAGCATCGCATCGGCCTGATTCTGGGATTCATTTGCTGTAACGTTTACTGCAGGGAAGATTGTGGCATTGTGTTACACACACCTGAACCATTCAGACCAGCAGACTGCCAAACCGTCTGCTTTTATAGAGGCTTTTTTAGCCATGCATACTTACAGGTAGCATTAATTTCTGTAAAGAGGGATTGTTCCTGACACTAAGTTGATGACTTCAAAATACTCACAAAATATAGTCCCCTGTTTCTAGAGAAACCTATAGCAACTGAGAGATTTGGAAGAGAATAAAACAAATTCTATTGAGATTCATGTCACGTGTTTGACTTTTTAGAAGATTCACTCTGTAAACTTTTGAGTCTGGGGAAAAATTGGCTCCACACTGAAGACCTTATCAGAAAGGACACGGAGACCTACACCTGCCAATCATCATGTCGGGAAATGTGCCCGTGTGTGGCTCTGCAGTCCTGCTGGCTGATGCATGGAGACAAAGCTGAGACAGAAATGCATTTTATCGAGTAAAGTCATGTTGCTTTAAGTAAATGTACGTGGTGATTGTATTGTCTATTTGTGTTTCTGCTTATGTAAAAAAGGGGGAGAAACAAACTTGGAAAGAAAACAGTGCATGGCGTTACAGCAGCATGGTGCTCAAATAATGCTTTTTAATATCAAATACAACTTTCAGTACAACTGAGTATACAACCCGTTTTGTTATCAATTAACTACGTTACACTCTGATAATTTCACACACATAATGTGCTCATAAAGGCATCTGACTAATTATGCTACCAGCCTAACTCGCTTTATATATATATTTTTTTAAAGTATTATTTCAATAATCTTATGCAGCACGTGATATTTTCATCAAGGTGCTGTTTTTCAATGCAAATGGCTGATCTGTTTGATGTGTATTCGTAATTAAAATTAAATTATGAAGTAAGTTACATAATACTTGCTCTTTTTCTCAGGTCCATATCATCAGCTTCTATAAAAGACTCCCCTATGTAATTAAATTCCAGGCTCCTCATACTGAATTAGATATGTTTTTAAAATAAATGTTCTCAGATTTCTGTAGGTAGTTTTGTTAAGAGAAAAAACTGCTGAAAACAACTGAAAGTAAAGTCTTAAAATGTAAAACCTGATGTGTAACATAGGCAGTCTGTGTGAAAAAAAATTTAACACACTAAATATTTGCGTTGATTTTAGTGTGTCTTGTGAGTAAAGGTCTTTGCTCTTTGGTTAGAACACGTTACAGCTGAATATATGTCATGGGCCATTCGGCTGACTTGAATATTATTGAAAGCAGGAATTACTGTAGTCAGGGTTGCACAGGGAGTGAGCGTTACAGGAGCGCAGACCACTGCATGGGAGAAAGATGAGTTATATAATAAAAAGATGGGAAACAAATGGTGAGTATATTTTTCAGCGAGGAGTGAGAAGTGGTTACTTGGAGGAAGTGGCGAGTTGAGGTTCCAGAGGGGGGAGCTTTGCCAGGTGAGTGTCAGAGAGCATGACAGAGCAGAAGAAACAAGATGTCTGACTTTTCCCTTTTCTTCCAGGATTATGAGGGCAGGAGCAGCAAAGCAGGCACGTGAAATATCTGACCTCTTCCTTTGTTTCGCAAAGCTGAGGAAGGACGGGCAGCGGAAGCCAGTGAGTGCATTGAAACGTAGAGAAGACCAACGTCAGTGAAACCAAGAGCGTGACCAGAAAGTGTGAATGCTGACCCAAGGTGTACATGACTGGAGACACAAGGAGCACGAGCTTAACGCGAGAAGTATCAAAACTGGGATAGATGCGGGAAACTTGAACTCCGTCCAGACGCGAAACCAGAGCTTCAGGAGCAGGAGAGGAAAAATACACCAAACTCTGGCACCCGGATCATGAGGCATAAAGTCACATGAACGCTTTATTAGGATTCATGGATGTTCTGAAGGAAGACATGGAGAGGGTTGGTGTGACAGGGGAGGAAGCTGGGAATAGGGTGAGATGGAAACAGATCATTCGCCGTGGCAACTCCTAACAGAAGCAGCCGAAAGAAGAAGAGTTTGAGATGATCTGAGCTTTGTGACATGGTGCGTTATCCTGTGGGAAGCGGTCATCAGAAGATGGCTAAACTCTGGTCATCAAAGGGTAGACATGGTCAGCAACAATATTCAGGGAGGCTGTGGTGTTTAAACGATGTTCATTTGGTATTAAGGAGTCCAAAGTGTGCCAAGAAAATGTCTCCCACACCATTACATCACCAGCAGCCTGATCTATTGACACAAGACAGGACGGATACATGCTTTCACGTTGTTTATGCCAAATTGTGACCATACCCTCTGAATGTTTCATGAGAAATCAAGACTCATCAGATCACACATTCTTACAATCTGTCAAATATTGGTGAGCTTGTGCGAATTGTAGCCTGCAGTTTCTTGTTGATAAGTGTGGCACCCACTGTCATCTTCTGATACTGTAGACCATCTGCTGCAAGGCTTCATCTGCTTCGCATTCAGAGATGCTCGCCTGCATAACGAACAGTTAGTTGAACTACTGTTGCCTTCCCATCAGCTAGAAGCAGTGTGGCCAGTCTAGTTTCTCACCTGTAACATCAACGAGGCATTTTCACCCACAGAGCTGCTGCTCACTGGATATTTTCTTTTATTCCAACCATTCTCTAGAAATGGTTGTGTTGGAAAATTGAAAGAGATCAACAGATTCTGACCAGTCGATCTGGCAAAGTCAACCATGCCATATTCAGAGTCACTTAAATCACCATTCTTCCCCGTCCTGATGCCAGGTTTGAACTGTAGCAGGCTGTCTTGACCACGTCTTCATGGCTAAATGCCTTGAGTTGCTACCAAGTGTTGAATAGATGCATTAATGAGCAGTTGAGAAGCTATACCTAAGAAATGACCAAGGCCAATATGTTTTTACATTTCCAAGTATATCTCATAAGCACCAGTCAGGAGCTGCTCTTATTCCTGCCTGGATTTTTTCTAAAATAAAATCTGGTGGAATTTAGAGGAAGCACGGTGTTGTGTCTGCTCTGGAAATTGTGCACATTAAGCTACTTGTTCAGAGCAGACACACAGTCACAGGTAAGGATGCTAGAATTGAACTGAATCGTAATGGCTGAAAGCTGAAAATTGTGATCTAAGGACTGAAGTTGAAATCCCAGAGAAAAGCAGATGACATGTAAGCGCTGAAGTCAACTGAAACATCAAAGATGTAACTGAAGATTTAGAGATGAAAGTAGGTGAAACAACAGCACCACTGTGATACAACAGTGGTGCTGACACTTGTGTTCCACAATCAGCTGCTTGTTACATAAAGTATGCAGAGAAAGGTTTCTGAAAGGTTTTGTCTGAACAGCAGCCTCACTTCAGCCCTAAAATTATATTTGCTATAACGGAGAACAAAGAAAAGGAGTTGAGTATCACGCAGGCCAGCTAGAACTACCAAATGTTTGATGTACATGATATTATCCACTGATTTGTGGTCTGCAATTTTAAAACCTCAAATCTGGTATTTTGACAATTGAAATTGTTTGTTGTTATTTTTGTTTTTTTGAAATCTGTGATTTTTTGTCCAGATTCAAGATCCAGTTAACGAGGGATGACTCTCACTTGGACTCTGACAGCTGTATGTAGCCACACCCGAATCATTCTGTATCATGCTTTATTACTACCATTCTAAAGAGAATCGTGATTTATAAATTCAACAAATTCTAGATAAAACAATACTTGAAACGAGGGACTAAACCAAAGTCTAATTAGGAGACGATTTTCCGAGGTCTCAAAACAAGTGAGAAGTACTTTCATTTTCTCAAAGCCTTCTGTACATCTTTTTGCTACAGCGGAGTCACCCCCCTGCTGGCCCTCAGAAAGAATGCAAGTTTAATGCATCCAGATTGGCTTTACAAATACACCTGGAGCCAATGTTCATCTTTTATCTACAGCTTATGCTTCCAAAAGACGTGACTGTTTACTTACCCCTCCCTGCCCAGTGATGCACCTCCACGTGTCACAGGAGGAGGAATAATTTCATCGATCACATTCATGACCCATTCATGTCAGAATCACCATGGCTACCGCGTGGGGATAGAGACAAGCTGAAAGAAGTGGGAGAATGGAAAGCAGTTCTATTTTCTAACTGAAAAGTGATTCAAACCTCAAACTCAGCGAACTGAAGTGCAAAGCAATTAGCCGATTAATGGTGATTGGCCTGGATGGTGAGGAGATGGGGGAAGGGCTGTTTAGTGTGTGTGTATGTGTGTGTGTGTGTGTGTGTGTTCTTTTATCCCAGCCACATCAATCACCATCAATCATTTAATTGCTCTCACTGTACAGGGACACATACGCACAGTTTAAGTGCAGAGGGACCCCTGGTGTGACTGTGAAATTCCCTTGGCGGCAAATAATTCAGAGTATAGGCATGAAGTCACAGTGTGAAATCCCAGCAGTGCGTGGTGGATTACTGCTACTCAATTCTCGCTGCCTTTTTGAGAGACAAGCAGAGCCTGTCAGTCAGCCCGCCTCGCTCGGCTCCACGTAATTGTGAAACAGATTCTCTCCTCTACTGTGACACACGCATAAACCACGGGCATGTATGCACAAACTACATGTACAAAGGAAAAAATAGAGAGAGATTAGAGATTACATCAGAGAATTTTAGAAATCGAAACACGGAGGTGACTCAAGGAGGAGCTGACGATGCATATTAACACAACAACCATGCCCCGGAAAAAAAATAGGAGGTAAAGCTGCTGGAAAATAAGAGGGGAGGCTACCTATGCAACAATACCATTTTATTTTAGAACTGGATCTCCATCCAGACAAGCCTAACATAGGCTGTATATTTATAGGTACATTGGTTGGTAAACTGCACTATGGAGCCTTGATTTTAACGGTCATGTTTGGTTCCAAAAAAATGGTCATAATTTTAATGATTTTGGAACCAAACATGACGATGTGTGGAGGAAAAGGTGGATTAGCAGATATATCCATAAGTGCTTCTGTTGCTCTGAACAAATGTGCCTGTGAATGGGGAATTTTTTAGATTTCTATTTTTATTAAAAATATATTTTAATGTATTTTATTGCTATGTTCAACACTTTGGTCAGTCAAATTTGGTCAATCAATAAAGTTTTCTTGGCTTGGCTTAACATGAGGTTCTGCTGAGTTGGGGTTCATATGAGGGGAATGCAGTTTTTGGCACATTTGCACATTGCCATATTATTTCCTGCTCAAGGTTGATGCTGGTTTAGTGATAGCTAAAGAAAAAAAACAACCTCGTGAAGTAAAAAAAAAACCATGTCACATGTGTTTTCGCTTCTGAAGGTCTCCTACGCAGATCAATCAATTCTGCAAACAGAGATTTCATCATTTGCACTTCGGAAAACCTTTTTCTGTTTTCAGTTACCTAAAATTGACTCAGTATTTAAACATAGATGATAATTTAATACACCTGTCAGTACAGATGTTTGCAAGCTTTAACACTGAATGGATGAATGACTGAATCCTCAAACTCCAGCTTGGATATTATAATGAAATCTCCTGGGCAGAATCCATCCCTGCAGTATGTTCTTCTTCTTTCTGCAATTTACTCAAGTGTGATTTGGGTAAAAGCCATTTGGCTTCTGGAAAAAGTGTCAAACCACTCCAAATACAAGTGTAAGGAGCAAAAGAAAAAACAACAAAAACAAGTTAATAAAAAAAGACAGGCCTTGCCTGTCTCAAATGATATACTACCCAAACACACTTCATAAAAATCCATCAATGATAAATGTATGAATAGCGTGAAGCATAGCCACACAATGACAATAAACAGGGAAATGCTCAAACGGGGGCGACGAGCAGCAGGCAGTCATTAGGATTTCTCACTCATCTTCGTGATACTTACTTTTCTTGGCTTGGGGCCACTATAGGACATAGAAGCTCAAAGGCCGACTTTCATTTGGGTGGAAACTCTGTAGCCACTCGGGGAAAACGAAAGAAGTAAAAGAAGACAGTCAGACGCAACGAGAGCAGGGGAGAGAAGGGCTGACTGAACAAGACAGGGACAGGAAAGCTGAAAGCCAAAATTCAACAGGGGTAGAAAATGGATGCATGTGCAATGGAAATTAAGTGTGAGGGGAAAAAACGTGGAAAGAAACAGAAACAGCTTTAATATTTCCATCCACCTATTAGCTAGTTGTCCTCATTTATTTAGGTCAGTCTCTTTAATGATTGTGTGAAAGTGCTTTACTCAAATCCCGCGTTTCTCCAGCTGCAAAATGAGCTGGAAAAGAGTTTTGCACGCATGTAATTATATGCGCGCTAAGGCGTCTTGATCCTTGAGTTATCTGAGTAGCTGCAATTGTGTGAATGCACTTGTCCATAAATCAATGTGAATTAAGGCTGGACTGACACATTGCGATGTGAGAGTCTGGATGTGGGTTTATCTTAAGGGGAAATGCAGCGTCGTGCAACCTACGTCTAATTTTTTTGTTCTCATTACAATATTTATTGGTACTATGTTGACTGGCTGCTTGCTAAACCCGTGATTAATAGAAGCTGTTGATTCTAGCATAATGATAGAATAAGTCGTTTTTCTGTGACAGGTGAACACGCCTCTCAGGCACGAGATTCCACATATATATTTCTGTAGTACTTTAATTTTCTCTTGTAGTATCAGTAAAGGCTCTTTCTGCCTGTCTATCTATAAGCTCTTGTTGCATTACTTCCTAAGAAAGAGACATATTATTTCCCAAGAGTATTATTACAGTGAACTGTAAGATTACAAAATAATGTTTTCTCCTGTGTGGCAGCCGAAAACAACAATCAAGGATTAAGGTAATTTTTGCGACTCTGTCCTGCTCTTTATTGGATTTAGGAAACTGAATACTTCAGTGAGCCCAGCGATACTCAACATTATGTATTTGCCAGTAACAGATCAGTGAAGCAGCTGTGTGGCTTCTCCAAGAAGGATTTTGAAAGTGGATATCAAAAACCGTTTGTTGAAATTCACATCATAAAACGCACTAAATTCAGACAAGACTGAGATTATTATATTTGGGCCCGAGAAACCTCAGAAACATGGCGCCTAACCAGACACTTACCTGATCTCGAGCAGCACTGTGAGGAAGACTCTAGTGATTTTTGAGCAGGATATGCTTTCAGCCATCTGTGTAATACCTCTAAAATTAGAAATGTCCAGAATCAGAGTAATTCTGAAAAGCTCGTTTATGCATTTCTTACTTCTAAGCTATTGTAAAGACCTCATAGTATCACATTATCCTAACAGAGCACTTTGCTTATTGTGGTAATTAAAACTTACCAAAGTAGAAAAGTACAGAGAGAGCCAATTGACCTGGAGCAGCAGGTAACTGTCATGGTCCGGCTGAGTGTCACTGTATTTCCGTAGCCTGTCACTCCACCTCTCCGGGATGGAGTCGGGGGTTGTCTCTTCAGGAAGCTGCACCTGACGTTAATCAACCATTTGCCCGTGCTGGATTATCCTACGCAATTATTAAAAACTCCCCGCTGATATACTTCTCCTCTGTTGCAGTCTCACAGGATGCCTTTCTCTGGCTCAGCCAGTTTGCCTCGCTTCTGGATTCCCCTCACCCAGTCCCCCCGCCTTAGTGTTTGTGAATCACAGTCCCTAGCTTTAGCACCTGTTACTTCTTAGCCTCCTTTGAACCCCATTCTCGAATCATAGGCTCTGTCATAGGTTGCATCACAGTAAAAATATCCACAGTGTGTAGTATTGTCCTTCTTTATCAGCACAGCCAGTGAATTCTGTCCCTGTATATAGTCCAGCCCTCCATATTCTAGTGTGTTGTATTTCTCCCACTTATTGTATATAGTCACTGTTTCACAAGCACTGCACTACAACCTCATGTTCACCATTACATCACTTTCACGCATTTATTCGGGTCTGTGTTGTGTCTGCTCACGAGTCCGGCCTCTATCTGAAGGCGCACACCTTAACAGTAACCATATACAGTAATTATATAATTTTACATTCTGTACCGATGCACGTTTTGAGCTACAAGTGCATTAGTTGCCACATGCACTGGTCTGATTGAGCAGATCTATTTATTCACATGTGAAAAATCTAAAAAAAAGTCGAACTTGATGAGAAACAGTAAGGGACACAGGATGTAACTGTGAATGGCTGCATTACAAAAAAAAAAAAAAAAAGGTTTCTAGCCTCAATCTTTTAGCAGCATACAGGAAAATATCCATAGCACACACAATTCTAGGAGACCTCAAATGCAAGACATTTTTTTCTAATGCACAAACTCAAAAGGATTTTAGATAATGAAGGATTTGGTCAAAAGCAGGGTTTCTTTAAAGCAAAATTCTGACCATAGGTGTGTAACTTATAATCCGAACATGTAAATTTTCTGGAACTTTCTCAAGGCTGAAAGTTCACGTGAGCATATTTTATTTGGTCTCCGTCCTTGTTACTCTACAGAAGGTCAGCTCTGGGCCTCCAAGTCTGCAAAAACAGGTATGTTTTCTTGCTCCCCGTGGAAAACATATCTGCTTTGGCAGATACACAAGTTAGTATTCCAGCAGGCACCACAAACAAGACTCACTATGAGGAGGAAGTATGAGCCTGAGTACGAGATTATAAGACAAGTAAGCAAATCGTAACTCATAAATCTGACCTGTAAACAGCCCAAGCAAAACTCCCACATGGAGCACATTAATAACCTGGCAATGGGCAGTGATGGGAGCCGTGTTTAAATACTGAAAGTGGTTGAAAATTGGAAACAGGTACCCCTGCTTGGCTTTTTCCTAATGGATTGCATTTAGTTTTACTCATGCTTCTCATGCACATAGATGGCAGGTGCAGGTCCAGGAGCAAGTCCACATGCAGAAGAGGGGAGGCAAAGATACAATCACAAAGACATAAAAAAAAATTTTTTTAAGCATGTTTCAGGTTAAAAACTTAAAAAAAAAAAAAAGAAAAGAAAAAGTCCTCAGTAAAATTATTTTTCAACCATTACAAACTCACCTCACAGTCTGCAACATAAAATCAAAACTGACACCAGGTTTTATTTAAATTAAGAGCGTTTCAAAGTTGCAAACTCAGGGAAAAGTGTAAGAAACAAATGCAACTGGGAGAGCGCAATGCCCTACCCAAGCCACTGCAGGTATGCCTAAAAACATGAAATAATGAGCCCGCTTTAATGTACATTTTCAATGACTAATCAGTAACTCTCTATAGATCCAACACTTACATTACAACACTAGACAGGAGAAGTGGTGTGTTCACATACTGATACAAAGGAGGGGTCCAAAATTATGTATATAGCATTGAAATGTCAGCCTTCAGAAACCACTGGCAGGCTGACCCTAATGTGAAAGCAGCAAATGTTTACAGTCCGTCCTTCACTGTTAAGCATGCAGCGCTGGGATAAACAGACATGCTTTAGTGGGTGTTTGCTGCCAACCTTGGGGTTATTTATGAGCTTGCTACATACAGCCTTTGCTTCTCAGCCAAACACCCTGACTGGTTTATGCTTTGTTGCTTCTAGCTCAACAGTCACTGTAAACAGCAGACTCAGCACTGAATATCTTGTTCAAATTTTGTGGAAGGGAAGAGGATTCGGAGGGAAGTTGGGGAGTATGAGGGCAGGAGGGGCGTGCTGGTAAATGAGGATGGAAATAAACACAAATTACTATTTGCTCTTTCTTTATTGGTCAGATTGCACATGTCTGACAATTCCCTAAATACAATTTAAAATATTATCGCCTTAGCAGTCTTTATTGGTTTTGATTAATAAACTGAAAATAATCCTGATCACTTGTTTGTCTTCTACAGACCAAGTGGGCTGCAAAGCTTTCGAAACAACCCGGACTGCTGATTGTAGCTTTTGATTTGTACCTTTTCTTGTCCTTGGTGCACCTTCAGTACACAAGACAAATTTCCATGCAGGCACAATAAAATGTATCTTAATCTCAAACTGCACTGACCTGAGTTTGTGTATAGTGTCTCCTCCATCAGAGTGAGTGAATGAGGCGTTATCATAGTGTGCTCACACACTGCAAGAACAAATTGCTCTGGAGAAGTGCAGGTATACAGATAGCACTGAAATATGTGACAGATATGGTTGATAAATCATGAAGCTATCTCTGGTTTCTGTATCCATGCACTTAAGAGAAAGCATCAGTGGCTGCTGTAGCTTTATGGTGGGCTTTTCGGGTGACACAAAAACATGCTTGGATATCAGTGGTGTTACATACATCCACTTTCTAGCATTATATATGGCACAATGGAGTAAAAGGTTTTCGATGGTGGGTGCAAATAACACTTAAAAATCGAAATACCACCTTTCTTCCATAAAGCTGCAACATGTGACCTGAAGATAAAAACACCTCTTGCAGGTGAAAGATAACCACTATAATCTTCTCCTCACTAAGCTTGTAGAGGGAGTTGTTCTGGTCCTGTACAGCTTGTAACACAAGCATAGGTAGTTGGTTACCATCAGTGACATTATGTGCCGTTGCTCTATGCTCCTAGAAAGGCTCCAGTACCAGTGAATGTAAAAAGAAAATGTTTTTTAAATGAATCGAAATTGATAAGTTGTTTACTTTCCCTTTAAAGATAGCATTCAGAAAACTTCTCACTGACATTTGAACTCATCTGAGACTTGTAGTTGATAAACCTATGGTATTAATTTCAAAATCCTGTGTTGGCACAGTCACAAGTTAGCGCATTCACAAACTTGGGGGTCTATGCTGCCCACGACGATACCCCATGAGCCTTTGAGAGCTGAGGGGTAAAGAGTATTTACTCCTTTTGCAGCCTGAAACTGTTTGTAGCTTTACTGGTTAATGACACACAAATTCAATAAAGTGACCTTTCCAATGTGGACTTTGGAATCACAATGCAAAGCCCTAAGTATTTCCATACAAAGTGAAGTTAAACTACTACTTCACTGCATCACAACTCTGGGTATTATCAAGCTGATAAATCTCCAGCTGGTCTGCCTAATAGAGCCGAGAGTGGGTGGTAAACAGCAAAACTTTAAGCAGCTGAATTAGCAAGCGCCACAATCTTTGCTTCCTACTAAAGGGAACGGACTGTTGTAGAAAATTGCAGGGCGCTCTGAAGTGCCATTTCCATTGATTTGGCTTTGTGTTACCCGTTTCTCTTTTCTCTTCAGAGACTTCAAGACCTGGTGCCAAAACCTGATTTAATGACAAGTGAGGCTATCCAGGAACACTCCAAACTTCTAGTGTATTTTAAACCCAAGATTTCTAAGATTTCAATTCTAGAGTGACTGTGTGTTGCAATTTAATCCATTTTAATACACTTTCAGATAATATGTCAGATGTAGTGACACGTGGCACCATTTGATTATTCTTCTTACTTGAAACCAATGTCAGAATCACAACACAGATGTGCACGTCTCATATCATGGTTCATCCTGCTGTGATGTGATCCAATCTCACCATATAACATGCCACTGTTATGGAAGTCTCACTGCATTAGTAATACAGAATATTGATATGGCACAGGTACAGTGTATGACAAACCAGAGCAACATTTTGGGTGCCCATGGCAGAGAAATGGAGGGGTTGGTTAATGCCTGTAGCTAGTTTCATGATAACTACAGGTAGAGTCCTGTGAAAAAGAAAGTGTACCCTTACTGCTTCCATAGAAGGTAAGAAATGTGAGCAACTCTATAGAGGCAGAAGTAGATTAGAGTAAAAGAAGGATTCAGGTGTGTTGATACAACGCCACATTCTTCCCTGGAGCAAATGTCCCAGCAAATTCATCCAAAGATCAGACCGTGCAATGCTCAGAGAAATTGTAAAATTTTGATTGTTAAAGAGTCTGAGGCCTCAGCTGGTATGATAAATATTAACGTTTATGATAGTGCAATTAGGAAAAGACTGAACAAGTATGGCTTGTTTGGAAGAAGGCCTCTTTCCCCTAAAATGAACATGGCAACACGGCTTAGGTTTGCAAATTTGCATTTGAGCAGAACACGAGATTTTGAGAACAGATACGTTAGAAGTGCAGATGTTTGGCCATGATTTGGCAGAAACCAAAAATACCATGTCAGCACAAACGTCATATACCAGTTCTCTGGACAGATGATGACCTTGGCATCTGGCAGTCATTGAGTCAACCTTAAACTCATATGTCTAGCAAAGTATTGCCGCTAAAGGTGGTAACACAAGCTATCGAGTCATGGGATACATTTAGTTTTTAAGATGACTGTCTTAAAAGTCCGGTGAAAACTCACAGCACATTTTATGTCATAAACTGAGAATGGACTTGACTAGAATTCATATAGTGATCACACAAAGTGCTTTTGACTATACGCTCCATTTAACTGTTTAAGCACTTTTTTGGCCTCTGGTTCACGGCCAATTTTAGAATCATCATTTAAGTAACGATGTACTGAGAAATACCTTTGCTTATGTACATTATGTAATACTGTCATGTGCACATTAACTTAATTTGATGCCTAAAATTGGTCTTAAATTTGATTCCACTGGGCCTGCTGCCGTCCACTTTAGGAACCAACTGACGTGGTTGTTTTGTTTTTTTGGACGTCCTTTTGGGAATTAACCTGTAGAGGTGTACCAGACAGGCAGGAAGTAGAACCTGTAGCAGACCCAGGATACGTTTGTGGTGTAAATCCTCATACTTGGCCTAAGCTCCTTAGGGGAGCTGTCAGGGAAAAAAATAACTTTTTGTATGCTCTGCTCACCCTGAGACTGACTGGAAAGCAGACGGTTGAAAATATTTTGAATTTCACTCCTCGAAACATCAAATCTGTAACAACAGTGACCTCAAAAGTCACCTCTCCCCAGGATTTTCTTTTCTCCATTACATCGCTTCCTTCTCATTTCCCTGATAGCGTTGCTCACTGAATCCAACTCTTCACTGACACATCTGTGTCACTTTCATCAATACAGCAAAGTTGTTTGTTTGCGGCAGATGGCCTGAATGTTTCCAGCTCCCTGTGAAGTTAGAAATGAATTTGCCTTGTTTTCCTTTTTGGTTATTTTTTCCCTCCTCACTCCTCGTTCTGTCACAACTTATCTTCTTCAGGTTGCTGATGAGCCTAAGCAGCTGTGCTCAGAGCAATGAGATAATTGTCACTGTTTCTGTGTGTGTGTGTGTGTGTGTGTGTGTGTGTGTGTGTGTGTGTGTGTGTGTGTGTGTGTGTGTGTGTGTGTGTGTGTGTGTGTGTGTTTTTCATGTACTAGGAATCTGTAGGCCTTGTGGCAATCTTCTTTTCATTGTTTTAGTCTGCTAATTAGCAGACTTCTCTGAAAAATGGTCCAACATACCCCCTGACACGCAGAATCACAAAAGAGTCCCCCAGCACTTGATACCTTGTAAACAGTGATTTTTTTAAGGTAAAATTCACTTAATGTTTTTCCCCACATGCTTTCCTTGTGCAAATCATTAGTAGGAGCATAGCCGTCCAGATGGGAGAACATAAAATGACATCATGTTGCTGATGTAGTCTTCTCGGATCTCTGAGCAACACGCCGGTCAATAAGGAGGTATCACTTAGAATGAGAAAGCATGGAGAGGAGCCTTGAGGTTGGCATTTGTAAGTCAGCAAAACATTTATCTTCCAGCACAGCGCTATTTGTTTCTGTCCCTGTATTTGCTCATCATTCAATATCTATAAATTCTTCTTTTTTTTTTTGCTGAGGGGACACCTCACAGCTGCACCTGCCTGTGTGAAGTTTAAAGCATTGTGATAGGTTTGGTAACAACCACAGCAGTGTTTACACTCAAGGTCACGACAAACAATATTTTGGCTCAGATTTTATCGTGAACAAAGACATTTATTTTCACTAGGGGGGAACGGTCGCAAAAACAGATATGGGCACTGTGATTTTCAATAAGATGCGGCTAAAAAACCAGCAGGTCAAAAGAAAATAGTAAAAGAGAAAAGAAATGTAGACACTTCAATGTAGAAGATGCCTTCATAGAAACGACTCATTTGTCTTTTAAATAACAACTTTGTCATTTATGTTTATTTTAAGCATAAATTAAATGGTTCAGGGTTGAAGACGGACTTTACTGATTGATTCATCTGGCCGTTACATACTTGGGTGGTGCCACTGAACTATTGGTGATTGAGTGAGTCCATTACTGGTTGCTTAAATTGGGCAGTATTTCTAGCTTGATTTTGCTAATTTACAAAATAAATGTATCACTCAACTGCAGGTGTCACAATATACCTGAAACCACGATAACTGTGGCAATGAAAAAGGAAAAATAATATCAGTTTATTACAGGAGTGTAGCCACGGTTACAGACTCACTTTTCACTTTATCTGAGCTCTCTTCCCTCTCAGTAACTACTTTAGTGGCGTCTCAGCTTATCTACCGCAGGGGTAAATGGGGTAAATACAGCTAATGGCATACACTTTTCTGTGGCTGCTATGGCTCTTGTCACACACTAGACTGAACCACTAACAGATGCTGTTAGACTGTTGCTACATTGTTGTGAGGAGCCACAAATACAGGCAAAATGTTGAGAACTCAGTTCTAAATTTGGTATAACTTCTCCTCTTATGCTACTCCTAGCTACTCCATTAAAATGCACAGCTGTGTATTGCACCTGGACTTACAGCTGCGGCTGAAGGTTGAGGTTGGCCTGATTGAGTAACTACATTTTTTTTCCTTTTTTTTGGACCAGATCTATCAAGTGCAGCAAATTAGCATGAGGCCACAATTACAAGACGTGTCGAAGGGACAATGTTCTAATTTATTTAAAAAATATCCAGCAAGTTCATTTTAATAATGCCAAATGGCTTAAAGGCAACAAAAATTAGCGGGTCAAACATGATGAAGGAGCAAGTGAGTATAAGTATATTAACCAAACTATGCATGTGACAGCCGGTCTCTGGATAAAGAGAGCTACTTTAAACTACATTTAAAAGAAAAAATACTTTTTCAAGTTCTCAAACACAGTGGAAAAGTGCAACATAAGTCCATTTATTGTGTTTAAATCCTCAATCTGTAACAGCTGACTTTTATGATGTCAAGAACAACAATATATATATATATATATATATATATATATATATATATATATATATATATATATATATATATATATATATATACATATATATATATATATACATATATACATATATATATATATACATATACATATACATATATATACATATACATACAC
>VURO01019188.1:0-19958 GCA_015108175.1 Pelvicachromis taeniatus
CCACATCGAAAGGAGCCAGTTGAGGTGGTTCGGGCATCTGACAAGGATGCCTCCTGGGCGCCTCCTTGGTGAGGTGTTCCGGGCATGTCCCACCAGGAGGAGGCCCCGGGGCAGACCCAGGACACGCTGGAGAGGTTATATATCTCGGCTGGCCTGGGAACGCCTTGGTGTCCCCCGGATGAACTGGAGGAGGTGGCTGGGGAGAGGGAGGTCTGGGCTTCTCTGCTTGGGCTGCTGCCCCCGCGAGCCGGCCCCGGATAAGCGGAAGAAGATGGATGGATGGACTATTGAATTTTCACTTTGTGTACGGACACCAACACAAATCGGCTCATTAGTTAGAAGATTTTGTGAAGGGAAGACAATCTATAATTAGTCAACGCTTGGATATATTGGATTTGACATGGTTATTGTCTGATATATGACAATGTGAAAAAAAATATAGAACAGAAAAGAGAAGTTTGAGCTAATTTTAAAATTGTGGTTTTTTTTCAGCAGATCATAGTCCTGATACCTTGTTTGCAGCACATGTAGCAGAGCTTGCCACATGAGGCTCTCATGTATCATTTATAGGCTGTAAAAGAAACTAGACAAGTCAATATAGGTAGATACAGAGCAGTCATAAGATAAAATACAGTGTTCTAATTTTGTTTATGTTTTACTCTTTAGTCATTAATGTTTAACAAACCAGCAGCAATTAGCAGCTTTTGTTGTTCAAAGTCTTTTTTTTTGTTGGTAAGTTAATGCAGCAGTTGAATTAGGGAAATATTAAACCATTTAGATATTAATATGACAATTTATTTTAATTAAGCATGAAATAAGTTTTAGTATAAGTTTATGATAAATTTTAATAAGGAGGCGGTGGTGGTGGTGGAGAGTGGGTCTACAGGATCTGAGGTGTAGTTGTTCTCTATTACAGAGGGAGTTCATACTGTGAGTTCTCCTCTCAGTGATGGGCTTGGAGGAGCAAAAGGTCACACACTTGGAGACTTATGTTACTTCCAATTACTTCACTGAGAAGAGCTCTGGCTGAAATGATGCTTCAGTGTCCAATGTGGAAGCAGAGGGAGGGTTCAAAGTCAGGACAAAAATGTTGTCCGTCCGAGACAAAAACATAAAACGAACAAAAAATCCTCGACCTCCTTTGATCAAGCTGAACCAAGCAGCCAACATGTTTACCTGTTTAGATCTAATCACTGCAATGCTCACTGCCTATTAACTGCATGAAAAAAGAAAAGAAAATCCTGTGATAGTAGTCGAAGGTTCATGGTTGCTGCGTGCTCTCCTGGGAAATCCATGCTGAACACAGCCATCTGTGCGATCCATCATGTTGATAAGCGCCATCAACCCCAGTTCAGTTACTGTTACTTAATATTTATCGTTGATATATTTTTTCAAAATCTGCTCATCCAAGAAACTTCACTCATTACTGTATTTCCTTGGGTGCACTAGTTTTTACCATTAAGAATACAAACTTCAAGTGCAGCAACAAAACATTCTTTCTGATTAAAAAAGCAGCATTACAATAAAAAAAGAAGAAGAAATGCTTTCTTCTCTATCCTGACTAACCTGGACCAGCTCAAAGTCTGGCTCTCCTTTATGATGCAGAGCAGTCATGGCATTCTGTAGGGTCCTCCAGGTGACACTCTTAGCACTGCCTGTCTTGCCCACCAGCATGGAGGAGTGTCGAGAGTTTTTAGTCTCATAAAGTTGGATGACTTTGGTCACGGTAAAAGTTGTCACCTGCAAACCACTCCGATTAAGCTCCTCCTCTACGGCTTCCTTTAACTGCGAAAATAAAGAGAACAAATATAGACAAGCAGTCAGTGATCGGTGATGCACGTTTGATTGACAGATTGCAAATATTCAGAAAAAAAGTGATACATTATGAAAGTTTATAGGGTATCACATTTTTAAAATAATTTTTGACATCTTATTGCACAAAGATTTTTGACCAAGAAAGATATGATAATCTTTGTTTGGCCTTGTGCACACAGGGAAAGACAATGACATCCCTGCAATGTTTCCATTTTTCACCAGTTGTATATCAAATCCTTCTAATCTTGACTGCTGATCGAGATGAACTTACTTTGCCATAGTCTATTACAGGTGTTTCTACAGCAGGGAACAAGTCTTGAATGATTCCATTGAACAATGGCAGGTCAGTAGAGGTCAGCTTAGCAATGTTCATATCCTTCATAGACATCAGTAGAACCTAAGAATACAAGTACAGGAAAAGAGTCATGATTTCTCATTGTTCAGCTTATTTCTTAGCGCTTGATTCACTAGATAGGGACTGAATAACAGGACAGCAAAGAGAAGCAATCAGTGCTTGTCTAGTGAAATCTAAAAATGGGCATTAATTAAAACATGCAGTAAAGCGATCTCTCTCCTTTGGTAAGAAAGCAATTTGGCATAAAGCTTCATTCATGCCTGTTTGCATCCATCCTTTACACTACTGCCATCTTGTGAACGCAGTTGACTACTATCTCTGGAAGCAGAATTAACGCAGTTTGCAGAGCCACAGAAATCTGTATGTGGTTGGTGTTCTCACAGGTGTGTTCATGACTCAGAGGTCAGCTGCTTGCAGCTAGTTGTTTGCACATGCAGACTGTGACTCTTTGATGGGAGATTAGCATGCAAAACAAGCTGCTGCTGGCTCTGCTTTTACTGAGCTGAGATCAGTTATGAGCGGCACTTTGTGTAGAAACACAGCTAGCATTAGCAAGTAAGTTAGCATTCTTAATTGTGATTGTAACAGATGAGTTTTCTCTTCATAACCATCTTGTGTGATGTAAGAAATCTTTAATAACTCATTTAGGACATTAGCAATGAAAGCCTAAATGATGGAGAGGGGACTTCTGCTATTTATGCCATGTACAAACAGGCAAGATGGCAATGTTTTTGGACAAACTTTTAAAAATTTTTAAAAAATGCAGCACAAATAAATAAAATATTTGGGGTGTTTTCCTTATCTCCTATTTTGTCAACAATATCAGATAGTTTCTGTAGTGTGTATAGCTTTTAATGTCTAAGTGTTCCTAAAAGATATCTTTGAAGTGCCAGTATTTATATTTATATTCTTTTCAATGGCTTTCAAACCACGTGTGTGTGTGTGTGAGAGAGCGAGGGAGAGCGTGTGTGTGTGTGTGAGTGACTGAGAGACAGAGAGATAAACATACTTCTTCATCAGGAACATTTGGGCAACAGCGCCGCTTCTTTCCAGAAAAGCGAAGCAGAGAGGTGAGAGCACGAAGGCCAAAATCATAGTGGTCCTGTTTGGACAGCTGCTGCACCGCCAGAGAGTACAGAGTGAACACTTTCTTAGCAAGGACCTAAAAGGACAACATCAGAGGGAAATTAAAATGAGCATAAAGACAGACAGAAAAAGGGAGGAAAAGGGAAAAAGGGTACATAGGATTATAATTACAGTGTGACAGAAATGTGACGTGTATTTAACCACACCAGCAGCTTCTTCTGTAGGACAAAACATTAATACACATGTAATCTTCATGCTGCAAGAAAACAAGGTTAATCAATGTGCTAATGTCCATTTAGAGTGTTCCAAAGCTGTAGCTGTGGAAACCCTTTTTGTCTCTGTGTACTGTACTGGATGTGAGTATTCACGGCTCATGGACAATTACCTCTTTCATTTACTTAAGCTTCACTAATGCATCATTTGCATACTTATTACTAGTTGTTTAAGCATTATATGAAAATATTTTTAATAACAGGAACCAAGTCCTGTCCAAGTTGGTGTCCTTTATGTACGTATGCCTCTACAGCTTGCACATACACAGAACAACAACTTGCACTTCTAAATTTAGCCACAATTTCAGTGTGTTGTTGTTGCCCTTGTTGCTTGGTCAGTATCCTTAATTGTCTAGACCTTTGGTTAGCTGCAGCTCCCAACAGGATTCAGCACTGAAAAAGAACCATTTACCCTAGAAAGTGTGTGTGTGTGTGTGTGTGTGTGTGTGTGTGTGTGTGTGTGTGTGTGTGTGTGTGTGTGTGTGTGTGTGTGTGTGTGTGTGTGTGTGTGTGTGTGTGTGTGTGTGTGTGTGTGCGTGCGCGCGCGGGGTACTGAACTTACGAGTGAACAAACCAGATGTTCATTTTTTTTAGTATAAGGCAACATTACAATATGTTTAAGCACATGCCTGACTACAGAGTGCAGAGCCTGCACATTAACGCTCACACACAGACAGCTGTAGTCAATGCCCTTCCACTCTCTACCAATAATCACGCCAGGTCAGTAAGAGGGTACTCATCTTTTACCAGAGGGAGATCAGTTGTGTTCAGCAAAGTGATAGCAAAGAATTGCTTTACAGGCTCCACCTCAGATAGATGCAAATGAAAAAAGCACTAATACACTAACAGGCGCCACTAAAATGTGAGGCATCATTTTGGAGCTACGTGGGTTTTTATCCCCCCCACCTCCTCCACATGTCTTTGAATAATTGAGTGGCTGTGTAGAATGTGATGAACTTGATAAGGCAATACTGGTAATAAAGATGTATTTTTATCTGTGTAAAAAAAAATCACATCTGTTGATTGGATCAGCTCTTCGTTTAGGCTGCGATAGTTTAACACGATACAGAAATTATTGTTTGCATTCAAAGGGTAAAAGGTAAAACTACTGCACAGATAGCATTTATTAGGCTGACACCTGAAGTATGCAGTTAAAACCTGCAGAGAAGGTAGACTAAGAGGCTTGATTGAGGTTTCACAACAAAAAAAATTAAGAAAAAAACCCCAATCTGGCGTATCATCAGGACTCTTACAGCATTTTAGTTTTGTTTATACAATAAAAAAAATCTAATATTTGCTACAGTGGCATTGGTGCAAACAGTCTAATCACTTATGTCAATAAAGTTTATGTTTTATTCTGTTCCCCACTGCCTGTCATATTATCCATGTTTCCCCCGTCATGTCTCTGTGTGTCTGTCTGCACCTCTGTGCGTGTGTTCCCATTACTTCCTGTTTTATCTTGGTAGTCTCCTGTCTGTGTGCGCCATGTTTTGCTTTGCTTCTCTTACTTTAAAGGCACCTTGTCTCATGTGTTATGTTTAGCTTTGTGTCCTCTGTTGTCTGTAATTTGCCCCAGTTTGTCATTCCCTGTGTATTTTAGCTTTTTGTTTTCTGCTGTCCAGCGTCTCAATCTCCCTCAAACCAGAGTGTGTTTCCCTGTGTGCCTCTTTGTTTATTAGTCCCAGTATACTTTTGTATTCTTTCCCTTGTGTCAGCAATAAAGCTGTTTTGGAGTTACTTTCTGTGTCTTGCAGTCTGCATTTGGGTCCTTCATCCTTGCTTGCCGCACAGCCAGTTTATGACAATTGCACTCTAACCAACAGAGCAGTAGCATTTTGTATAAAGTTAATTGTCTTTTTAAAAAACTTTTTCTGGCTTTATTAGATAGGAACAGTGTAGATTAATGTGACAGTGAAGAGCAAGAAAGAGAGAGGGGAAGACCTGTGGCCGCAGGTCTGACTCAAACTCAGCCGTACAGCACACGATCACCTGCTCATCCCACTGAGCTAAACCGGCACCCAAGTTAACAGCTTTTTATAACATCCACATTTAGTTTACATAAGTATTTTATGGAGTTTTTGATTGAATAATAATAAAATGTTGGCGTTTTTACTGTGCATTTCACATTTCCATTGCCTAATTGTAACATCGCCTCTTTTCAGTAGCACTTTATAAAAACATAAAATGAATAATGAGCAGAACTGGGTTCAGCTTATTAGTGCAGGTCTCCACAACAGTACCAGTTTCTCATGTGGCCCCCTGGGAAAATTAAATCCCCACCCCTGCTGGGGATATTTTAGTCAGATCAGTGTAAATTTAAGGCATACTAGTAACAATAATTTAAAGCTGTGCCATTTTTCACTGGAACTGCTTTCTGGTGCAGGAAAAAAAAACAGTTCCTATGACAACTTAGCAGCATTATTGTACAATGGTTGCATGAAGGTCTTGGGTTCAAATCCACTGGACAGCTCAGGCCTTTCTGTGTGGAGTTTGCATGGGTTCTTGCTAGGTACTGTGGCTTTCTCCCACAGTCTGAAAACACACACGATTAATTAACTGGTTATTTTAAACTGGCTGTAAGTGTGAATGGTTCTCTGTGTTAAGGTATACTGGCAGCCTGGGTGTACCCTGCCTTTTCATCCTATGATGGTTGTGATAGGCTCCACCCCCCCTGCAACCCCGAAGTAGATACATGGACAGATGACAACTACCTGCAATACTGTCTGTGACCTACTTCGTCCTTGCACCTCATAAACCTCAATTTATCCCAACAGTTACATAATGTAATCTCTTCATGCTCCATGATAAATTCCAATTCTTTTAAGCAGTGACCAAGACTACAACATTACCATTCAAACACTTGCTTGCAGCATCATTCCTGCAGAAAATCTTACTGTTTTGTTGCACTAAAGAGAAACAAATCTAATGCTTTTAGCAAAGAGCACACTTCAGTCTTAAATGCTAATATTACTTAGCTTTACTTTGCTCGTAGCATTAATGCCTTCTGTTACACATTGCGTTTTAATCTTCCCAGAACCGTGCTGGGATACAGTTTCCATACAGTGTTAGTACCTTGCAGTCGTTGAAGCCCTCACCAAAGAGCAGGATCTCAGCAATTAGAGTAGAGTCAGGCACCACCATTGATATTGGTCTAAACATGGACTTCAGGTTATCAGGAAGCTCAGTACGACCAGCATAACCTCAGGAAAAAAAACAAGAAGACAAAATAGATTAGATTCTGATAAAATGGGGCTTCATTACAGGTCCCCTCTTCTGTCAACTCTTCCTCTATAGGTTAATATTCAACATATAGTGACAATAGCACAATAGTGTTGACCTACCGGGATTCATGGTGATAAAGATGCCGCATGACGAGACCAGACGGATGTTTTGTCCATCAAAACAGAATTTGGTCTGTAGAGCTGAGAGAGCAGACAGGATGGAAAGGATCTGCTGGGCCACCACCGACAGCACTTCAATGTTGATACGGTTGAACTCATCAAAGCATCCCCATGCTCCTGTCTATTTGAGGTAGACATAGTGAAATACACACAAAATTGCAAATGCTGAAAATGCTTTTAATCAGAGATAAGTGATTGTAGATTATGTTTTTTCCTTAGTTGACATGCAAAAACGTTTTGCCTGCCTAAGGGTCAATACCACAAAAAGAAAACGCTATCCAGAATTTACTGAAGCCAAAAAGGTTTCATATTGACTGCACAACAGTGACAGTCACGTATTAGATACAGCATCACAGGCAGTAATTAGGCATGAAAAGCACTAATGTACCAGTTTCTACCATTTTTGTGGTCACCTGATGTCATCATCTCCACTACTCCCTACCTGTGCCAGGCCAGAGTACATGCGTCCCATGGACTTGTAGTCCAGTCCTTCAGAGCAGTTGATTACGATGACATACATGCCTAGAGCTTTTCCTAAGTCCTTTACTGTCTCTGTCTTTCCAGTACCAGCTGGGCCTTTAGGAGAACCTCCACGGTGGAGATGAAGTGCTGTGGTCAGTGTCATGTAACACCTGAAGGAAAACACCGACATTGACTTTACAGACAAATAAAAATGTTGCAATACAAGTATTAAACAAATACTGGAACCAGTTAATTGTGCAACATGGTAGTAATATTCTTGTTACCCAGACAAGATGCAAAATTATGACACCCCCCTGTTAGAGTAAATGATTTAATGTTGTCATTATTGTGATTATTGCTGTATATATGAAACTGTGAGACTTGAGTTTAATTGTAAGAACAAAGACATTCCTTTGCCACACCAAATGCCTGAAGGAAGGTTGTAAACTTTAGAGACTGTTGTTTCATGTAAGATAAGACAAATGTTAACTTCCTGACATCTGTGTTGCAGGGGAGTTTTATGACATGATCATTTGAGGTCTTCCACACACAGTCACACATGCATACTGACACACACACACACACACACATGCACGCCCACAGACACGCACGACACACACCAGGTTAACACCATGGCTACGACCATGTGGGAGTGGTTTACATTGGAGGTGTTGCCAATTCTTGTGTGTCAATAAAATGATGACTGCATGGGAGGAGGAGGAGGAAAGGTTTCGGGCAGAACACAGCAGAGGAGAGAGGGGGTCAAGAGGTGAAGACCTTCGGGTCTCCTCGCTCCTGTCCTTTCTCTTCCATGAAGTCATATTAAAATGAAACTCGCTTGTGTCTTGATTCACCACTACAGTCCTAAGGGTTAGTAGGATCTCTAGATCCAGAGAACCCCCCCCCAAAAAACAAAAACAAAAACAAAAAACAAAACAAAACAAAAAAAAAACGCTTTTTGCTTTATCTGTATCTTTGAGTCACTCAGAGTTCAAAATTTCAAGATACTTGGTCAGTGAGTCGAAATTTGAGATACATAAAGTTGAAATTGTGAGATGATAATTCAAAATTTCAAGTTAGCTCTGCCAGGCCACTTTTTTTTTCAGTGACAAGCTTCAATACAAAACGTAATCTTGGTGTTGCTTACTTAATGTGTACACTACATTGTCAAAATTATTCACTAACCCATCCAAATCATTGAATTCATGAGATCCAATCACTTTAATGGCCACAGGTGTATAAAAAACAAGTGACTAGACATTTAGTCTGTTTCTACAAAGATTGGTAAAAGAGTGGAGAGCGAGTGAAGTCCAACATTGGTAACATGTCGCCAAATTTTCCTCACTTTTATGATGTGGGTATTTTCTTTTTCTTTTTCCCAGGATTTGGACTTAGCCCCTTAGTTGCAGTGAAAGGAACTCTTAATGCTTCAGCACCAACATTTTGGAAAAGTTCATGCTCCCAATTTGTGGGAACAGTTTGGGGATGACCCCTTCCTGTTCCAACATGACTGTGCACTAGTGTGCGCTTCTAGAAGAATGGTCAAAAATGATCAAAAAAGCTGAAGATGTTATAGCTGCAAAGGGTGGGCTAACATCATATCTAACCATGTGGATTAAGAATGGGATGTCACTAAAGTTCATATGTATGTGAAGGTAGACAAGGGAACACTTTTGGCAATATAGCGCATGTATAAGGTTATCAAATATAACATTATGAAATAAACACATACAGATTCAGACCGAGTCACATGTTAAAAACAATACCAGCTAAGCTAGTGTAGCTATATATTTGTACAGACAAAGATTTCTTATAGGAAGAACTACAAATACATAACCATTATAGAAGAATATTACAGGCCCGTTGGCCTTCTGATAACTTTTACTTCGTAGTCATCAGCATCTTTAAACGTGGATATTTTTACAAATATTAGCCAAATGAAAAAATAGAAAATTTAATACTAAACAAAAAACAAATGAAGAAGTGAAAATTTGACTCCACTTGACTGTGTCATGCACAGTTGTAATGCTATTGCACTGACATTCAAAAACCACTTTAGTGCAAGTGCCTGCTACAGTCATTTTTTTCTAGGACCAAAAAGATGCCCAAGGGGAAAATCATTATACTCTGGGGGTCAAGGCTGCATCTTAAAATGAGTAATCTTGCTATTGCTTTTACTAATCTTGTTATATGCAAATACACATGAACCAAACCGTAAGATACAATAAAATAAAGTATTTTATTGCTATTTAATTACACAAAATACTAATCCCAGTGAAAATCATTCCTTAGAAAAGGTGTGCTAAAAATCCAACATTGCATTTTATTCATATATAGAAAATAAATTTAACATCTCGATGAGCACTTTGTGACAGGCTGAATAGTAAACTACAGTTGTTAAATGGCGCATTGACTGAGTAATAGGATGTTACCTGTCAGTGAGCGGAGTAATGACGAGCCGTCCAGAGTTTCCCAGGTACTCATATCCATAGCTGAACTCTGTGTTGGTCTGTCGGATTATACAATTCATTGCATTCCCCTGAAGTACAAACAAAACAAAACAAAGCCAAAAAAGCTACAATATTTTTTTTAATAAACTACTAAGCTTATTAGTATTAAACTAATTAAAGTGATTAGTTAGTACTTTCATTTGTCTATTCAGTATGAGAAGCCGTATATACTAACATAACACAGCAGGCTAGCTCAGACCAAGTACTGTTTTTTTAACTTTTAATAAACAAGATGCTAATTTAATCGCGTCTTTACTAAAATGATAATGCTGTCACAATGAGAGAGGATACTCGTACTGCACAAATGTTCCTTTAACCACCACAATCCACAGATAAAAGCAATTTATCAACTCGCCTGTTCGATCAGTGTCTTGCAGTCAGCTTACCTGGTCTTTTTCCCAGTAAAGCCGCAGCTGAGAGACCCACTCAAAATCATTGACATCGCAGCAGCCTGTCTTGGCCAACTTATCAATAACATCCCGAGCATGAACCTCTCCTGTCACCAGCGCTACGATCTTCAAACGCAGGACTTTGGGCAAGTCATCACGAATCATCTCTGAATAGCAGCGAAGCATGGAGACCTGAGAAAGACAGTTGTACAAAAAAATCCGACAAATTTATTTAAAGCGTGGTCATTTTTATTGTCAACATGACTTGGACATATGATATTTATATTAAAGTGACAAAAAGTCAGTCAAACCTGTTTCTTCTTCATAGACTTAAGGGAGGCTTTGTCACCTCTCTCCTTGCAGACAATGAGAGCTCTTGTGACATTAGCAGTCCACTGGATCTGACTAGCTGTGATTATCATCTAAAACAGGAAGAAATAATCCTTGTTTTAAAAGTTAAACTATCCAAATACACAAGGTGAGTAAATCTCCTTTAACGGGAAAGAAATACGTTTTATTTCAGCCACTGGGAGTTTTACAATATTAACAGGATGATGCACGATCAGTAACTGCGTCGGTGTCAGTGAATCAGAAAATCAGATAAGAGCAAAAGAAAAAGCAGGGCAGGAAAGCCAAAAACAGGCATACCTGTCCTGGCCAAGCTCGGACCCATTTGTCTCTTGGTCCTGAGATCTTCTTCAGATCTGCGAGGGAGTCCTTTAGGGACTCCTTTAGTGAAATGCGCATGACACGCTCCAGCTCGCACAGCCACTTCTGCATGCACACATGCAAACGAAATGTTGCTCACAATCAGCGTCATGACCTTGTCCACTGCATTCATTGTCAGATTTATCGCCACAACACCCCTGTCATATTATAATTCTGATAATCGTTAGTGTGGTACCTCCACAGGTTTGTTCAGTTCCACTTCCTCATATAAAGAAATAAACTCCCCATCAGCAGAGAACATCCCGGCAGCTAGTGTTTTAACCAATACCTAAAAAACACACATTTTGAAGAACATCCAGTTATTTAGGACAAAGCGGAGTGTTTCAAGCACACATTATGTACTTTTATATTATTTAAAGCACAATCGACACCAAGAGCAAGCTTAGAAAATGTCACTGGCTTTCCTTAAGGACACTGACAAGTCAAATCTCCATAAGGGCTTTAACTGTCTCTGGTCAATCCAAAAAATTAAATACACAACAGAAAGCAGATGCCCTCAATTAACTCTTTTGTTAGCAGTAAGAGTATGAATGTCCCTGCCTTTTCAATAAGCAGGCTCTTAATGTTGTCAAAACACTTCTTGAGGTGAGGCTGCATGGCTTGTGGATTCTGCGACTGTCCCAAGACCTCCAGTACGTCATCATTGGACAGGAAATAGAACCTCGGGAAGATCTGCCTTTTGTTTTCCAGGTATATGTCCAAGGTCTTAAGGATTTCCTCCAGTTCAAAACCCATCTGTGACAGCTTCTCTGGCAAGCCTGCAAGGCACAGGTTGATCACAGACTTAAAACTTATTTTTATTTTACAATTTGATGACTGGGAAGTCTTTTTTGCTGAATGCAAAATGCCTTATGTTTTGATAACCTCTTCTATACTGATATTTTAGAGATTACATATTATGTGAAAAAATTGTTGTAGCACATCGTACCACAACTCACATGAAGTAATATTTGAAGTCTTGTCATTTTTTTTTGCTCTGAACTCATGAAATATTCCTATAGAGGTGTTAAGTGATTTTTAGGGCCTGAAGACACTAAGGAAACATTATTGTGTGCTACAGTTTTAATAAGAGCATATTCTTTAAAGTAACATGTCATACCAGACTGGTGTGTTCCCTGCAAGGCATTATTATCCGTGTAGAGATGGCCCATAATGGTTTTCCAACTAGAACTTATGTCTTCAAACTCTTTGCACTCCTGAGGCAACTGCTCCCGGATGTCCTTTCCTTGGAAAATGTTCTGGGGGATTTTTAAAAAAAGCATTTACATTTATAGTTACAGACACTAAGGAACAGAGAAAGCCCAACTTTATCCTGAAAAAAGAAGAAAATGAAATGCTCAAAGAGAGCAGCAAGAAAACCGAAATGAGAAAACCAAAACAAGAAGGCTTATGGATAAAAATTTTAAAGGAATGCAAAGGACAGCATGCAACTAAATTATCAATATAAGAAACTTCCATCTGTTGCATTCACAAAATAATCCATAAAAATAATACATGTGTAAATCAAATGACAAGTATTCAAATACAAAAAGATGACCAACTATATTTTTGAAAAGTTCAAGTACTCGGCCTGGGTTGCTTGTACCTGTAAATAAATCCAGTTCCGTTGCACATTAAGGATCATCTCAGTGACTTCCAGCACATGGGAGAGCTGACGCTCCCAGCGGTCCACCTCCTGTTCAAAGGCTTTGACAAACCGAGACGCTTTCATTGTGGACAAAATCATTTGGTTGTCCTCCAGTGCCTGGAAAACCTCTTCTGTGCTCCTAGGAGACACAAGGAGGGTAAACATGACTACTGAATACTGCTTAAAATTGGAGTGTAAGACTAATGTTACTTCACTCTTTTATTTTGACGCAGTAACAATTAGTCTGCTGAATTACAGTGTCAATGTCTAGCTCCCCCTCTGCCTGCTTTCATCATGTTCACTGTGGCTCAGCGGCAATGGCTCAGGCCTGCTGATTAAACTGGATCGGCGGTCTGACTCAGTTTGCATGCAGCGGATGGCCTAAACATTCACGCTGACACATCTGCTCATAGAATTCCTCATTCTAACTTCACAAACAAGGCACATTACTCTCAGATCCATTCTATATAAGCTCTATAGTATACAGAGATGTAACACAGACATGTAGTGTATGTGTAAGTACATAAAGGCATGATGAGAACTTCTTTTTCTTTTCTTCTCTAAACCGTGCCTTCAAGACTCATTTTCTCACCTCAGTCGATAGTGGCCTTCATCTTTGTAAGGTGCTATGTCCAGGGTCATTTCCTGCCACGTCTTGGTAATACCGTTCAGACCCTTCAATGTCACACATAAAAAGTATTGTTAAGAGAAAAACCACACTGACCTAGCAAAATAATGAGGAAATATTTGCACTCTTTTCATATTGAGCAAACTTGATTGATGAGACAATCGTATGACCTGATTGATGACAGAACATAATTCATCTTAGCTTTGATTTTGAGTGTATGAATTCACTGGGGATGGAGGACTTTTACATTTGCATAATGACAAAATTTCTTTTCTGCTCTCTCTTTTGTGACCTCTCACAAGAGATTCTTGTTCCCATCACTGGGTCTGAGGTGGCGGGAATAAGAATTAACACCTCCGAGTGTGAGGTGGTCTCAGCTGGGAAACGGTGGAGTGCCCAACCGGGTCATGGAACAAGGTGCTGCCCTGAGTGGAGGAGTATCTCAAGGTATTATGAATGAGTGATGGAGTGGAGAAGGGAAACTGATAGATTGGTGTTGTTGTTGTTGCTGTAATGCGGATGCTGTAGCTGTCTGTTGTAGTGAAGAGTGTGAAAGAGTGTGTTCGATCTATATTCTGCCCTCACCCATGGCCACGAGCTCTGGGTAGTGACTTAAAGAATGAGGTAGGAAATATAAGCAGCAGAAATGAGATTCCTCCAGAGGGTGTCTGAGCTCTCTCTTGGCGTTAAAGTGAGTAGTTCTTCTATTTGGGAGGGACTCAGATTAGAGCTGCTACTCTGTTACTGCTGCTATAACCAACAGAGGTGGTTTGGGCATCACATTCGCTAGAGAGATTATATCTGTAGGCTGACTTCGGAAGGCCTAGAGATATAATCTCCCACCCGAATGAGGTGAAGGAGGAGGCTGAGGAGAGGGACGTCTGGGCTTAGACTGCTGGCCCCATAACCCAGAAAATGGATGGCTGGATGGATTGTGCGACCCACACATACATCTCTTTTGGCAGATACTTTTGGGACTCAGGTTTTTCTTCATTTCACTCTAAATTTTCTGGTGTTTTCCTTCTTAGAGCGCTGGAAGGAAATATTTTCTGAAACCTAATGGAGAATTAAAATTTCAGATTCTGACATGGTTAAACTGACTAAACCTCATCAAACAACAACTTTTTCACTCACAGTGCTACAAAAGTTCCCACTGAGCACCTGTCTATATTTGTAAAAAACACCAGACCTGTTCTATGGAGAGTTCCTTGGTGGCGGATCCAGAGATCTCGCAGACTTTGTCAGTATACATGTTGAAGCCGAGGGACATGATCTTTTCCAGGGTGAACTCAGCACTGGTTGGGTCACAAGAATACTGCAGCTCCTCTGAGATCTCCTTCCAGTGCCTGAAAGAAGCATTTTAAGTTGTTATTCTTGTCCCAGTTTTCTCAGATGAAGCAATATGCAAGGCTAATTGCAAGAACACACACGTCTTTATTTAAACAGGAATCATGAAACTACAAATGTCTCTAATTACGCTCACTAACTGCTAAGTGTTTTACTTTGGAAATACATTTAATGTCCATATTTTTAGTCAAAGTTGTAAACCAGATGCTTCATGCATTTTAACACATCCAACATACACTGAAATGACAACAGAGACATTGTTTTCAGTCAGTACCTGTCTCTCATGGCTGGGTTTTTCAGATCAGCAATGAGCGGCATGACCTGCCTGAACTTCTCAATCTTGTTCTTGGAGAAATCTACAATATCCCAATGTTTATCCTGCAATCAGACAGAGATCACATCCTGACGTTGGTGTAATGAAAATGTCAAGTATTGTTAAGTAGTGCATTTTGTGATTGTGTCAATAGACTGTCTTCAATGAGGCATATATGTCAGAGCTGACCTTGAGATCTCTCTGGAGTTTATTGAGTTTTTTAAACATGTCCTGTGTGGTCGTCTCCATGCTCTCTGTCTGCAGTGAAGCAAACTGGCCAGCCTTCCAGATATCCCAGTTGGCATTCCATTCTGCTGTGATATCCCAGACCTGCTGCAGCTGGTCCAAGTCCTACACACCACGTAGCACAATTTATTGTCATCAAATGTTAGTGTGGTGTGTCAATACTATTTTAAGATTCTGGGCCTAGTGCTGGTCCACACCTTCTCCAGAGTCTGCATGCTTTTGGAGGGGACTTGTTCTATTTTGAAGAAGCTCAGCCCATCGTGGATGGTGCTTTCCTCCTGTTTCAGAGTCTCCAGTTGGCTACGATGCTCTGCTATTTGTTTTAAGGCCAAGTCAGTGCTCAGTGCACTGTTAAATGGACCTGGATATGCAAATGTAAAAACGTAGTGAGGTATGCACTCATGAAAGCACATACGAGCACATAAACACAGACATTTATATGTTTAAACATAAATCATATCTTACGTTTAGCAGCAACAGACACATATGTAAACAAAAAGAAACAACCATTCTCCCAACAAACTAAGCCTGATATAAGCCTTGAAAAAACTGAGAGCAAAGTTGTCCTCAGTAGTATGTCTTATATAATATTTCTGTTTATATTAGGTAAGTGTGGAAACATTTCTTTAGATTAGATTGTTTTAGAGCGTTTACAGAGGGTTTAATGTTGGTGTTTCAGTCAACCACTGAACACACAAAGTGGAAGTAATGAAAATGGGACATGAAATAATAGTAACACCTTCTAAATAGAAAAAAAATAATAACTTGGGACAAAAGCAGCAGGAAAAGGCAGAGGAGGTGGAAAAGGTGAGGGGCATTAGAAAGTATTATGAGTAACAAAGCATAGTAATACAGGGTCAAGAAAAGATTAGAAACTGGGTATTGTTCCAAAAGAGGCTTAACTTAAATCATTAATGAGAAGAAAAGAAACAGAGCAAGTGAAAGGTGCGCAATCAAAAAATCATGACAAGCATGAAAATAAAGTATCTGAATGTGTGACAGAGCAAATGAGGGAGTGCGACAGAGAGAGACTGTGACCTTTGGCGATAAACTCCTGCACAGCGGCCTCAGTCTTCTTCTTGAACTCCTCGTAAGAAAGGATGAGGCTGTTCTCAAACTTTTGCTTTTGGTTTTGCAGCATGTTGTCACTTTCGATCAACACCTGCTGGAACCATACCCATTCCTCATCCAGCGCATCACGCATTCCCTGCACCTGCAGACAAACCGAACACGATGACATGACATCTTCCCACAGTGTGTGTGTATCTGTGCAGACACTCAGAAAACTTCAAGGTATGCAAAACAAATTTGGCCTTGATTAGAAAAGACATGTTTTTGTTTGTAAGCTATATTTTGTTACCCTCTCAGGCCAAAGAATGATAAACTTTCCTCTCTGCCTAATATCAAAACAATATGAAAGACATTTTATTTGGCATGTCGCTCATAAGCAACACCAGCACTAACTGAGAGATAACTGGACAGAGAGCGATACAAACACAATGTGATCCTATGTGGTTGTATATAATTCATACACAAACACGTATGCATTTTCTGTTTGTTTAGGGATGAACAAGGCACCTACATCCTGTTCCACCGGGAATTCATATTTGTCCAGGATAGCAAACTGTTCATGGATGAGAGGAATCTGAGATTCGGTCTTGGCCAAATTGCTCTGGAGAGTCTCCAAGAGCTTTTGGCTCTCGCTGAGCTCCTCCAGTGTCTGGGGGGATTCTTTCAGCCTAAGCACACATAGAACATGCAAACAAATACAACACAAAGTCAGATTCGCTTTTTATTATATTCATTCATTAACATTCCTTTCTGCTGTTAACTGGATCTTTCCTTCATCTTCGTGTTCTGAAGACTAAAGCAATTGAAACTTAAATAAAGCCAACTTACTCCTCAACAGTGTACCCTAAAACATGCCCTAATATGCCCTATATAGTCACACTTGCAGGATTTTTAAAAAGTCAAGGGTCAACATGTGTGACACAGTTTTAGTAACTGCCAGAGTGTTTAAGTGTCCATTAAGACTGCAAGTGTTCAGAGGACATAAGAGATACAAATACAACCCAAATACAGTGAGTAGCATATAAGACCCACTAAAAGTCTCATTAGGCTACAGTTTGGTAGCCTATTAAGAATAAACTAATGACATGTGTGTTTTTTTGCATAACTGTAACACCACTACCAAGAAAGTTGTGAATTGTGCAAAATATAAAATTTTTTTTTTGCAAAGATTAGCAGATATCAGAAACTGACACTATATACTCATTTATACATTGAAAATACATAAAACATCAAATGTATATATGTGTATGTATCAAATGTTTAAACTGAGACAGGATGGGTCACCAAAATGCTAAAAAGAAAGCGTTGTAGGATCATCTCGCAACTAACTAGATTAATTGGCAGCAGGTCGTCGACACTGCTGGGTTTAAAAAGAGCATCTCAGAGAGACAGTTTCTCAGACATGAACATGGGCAGAAAAAAAATGCATCTAGTGGTTATTTCAGCAAAGCAATGTTAAACCGCATACTGCATCTATTACAACTGCATGGCTTCATAGCAGAAGAGTCTGGGTTCAGAAGTGGCCTGTGGACCTTAAAACAATTGAAAACATTTGATGCACCGTGAAACGAAAAACACAAAGAAGACCGAGGACCTTTGAACAGATACAATACTCTTGGACAACATTTGTCTCCTAAAAGTCCAGCTGTAAGTGGCTTTAAATTAATATAATATTGCATATTGCTACTTAGTTTATACCTGTAAATAGATTGTTATTCACAGAAGACGGGATGCAACACAGTGGTAAATACTTCCGTCTGACTGTTTTTGAGAGGTGTTACTGAACGAGCCAATATTTTTCTTGCATTTTTTCAGTTTAAACATTAACTTGTTTTCTGTTTTCTAATGTGAATACAATGATTGTATTTTGCTCTATTTATATTTTACCCAGCATCCAAACTCAATCTGAAAATAATTGCTTGTTATGTGATTGTAATTGCATATTACTCCCCAACCTCTGTGCTTCGATAAATTATTTTCAATTCTTTCACATGGTCTATACTTAATTAAATACACTTAGCGCTGCCAACTGCTTTGAAGCTAAGTTTGGAAAAGATCATATCAAATGCCGGTTAAGTGTAGTATACAATTATATTTTTCTGCTATTGGACGCACTTGCCAAAGTGCACAAGATTGCAAGTGTGTGTGGGTAAAGCAGTCTGCACTGCGTGGGCTGACCTGTAGATGTTCCTATTATGGGCTTCAGGCAAACAAGCACTGACATTCCATTCGTAATTCATGATCAAAGCATGTACTGCATAGCGCACAGCTCACACACACTGAACTCCTCTTTGATAACACTTACATAACTGATGTCTTTTTCTCAGTGGAATGATATTTTTTTGTTAAACTTTTATAAGACTTTTTTCACTTCAAACAACATTAAATATTCACATTAAATCATAGAGAATTTCCAGGAAATTAGTCCTCTAACATTAAGTCTTTAGTAATCGTATCTTCACAAGAAAGCATCTACTAGGTCCCAGAGCGATGCCCTAACACACATAAAACCCCTGTGTGATAAAGTTATTTCCCTGAATTCCCACCTCTTGGCACTGTCATGCAGGGAGGCATGAAGTTCTGTTAGGCGCGTGCTGGCCATGTCACTGAGAAGCTGAGTGAACTTGGTTTGCCACTCATTGCAGCGCTGCACCAAGGAAGACTTGAGCAGTGAACAGTCCAGCATGACAAACTGGATGTTAAACACCGTCTCTTCTTGTTGAACACTGCTGGCCTTCTCTGAGTACCTGGAAGTCAATACATGAGAAAATATTGCAGAAAAAAAACTTTGCGGACGACTCAAGAGAATGACATTAAATATTTAGATTATATTTCACAGTACCTTTGTATATCTGCATCAAAAGAAGACGGCGGTAGGTTAAGTCTCTTGTAGCGTTGTATAAAGGAATCATTCATCTCCCAGATGTCCCTGTATTTGTCCCAGCTTTTGAAATGAGACTGCAATTGGGTGGCATTGTCTGTCATCCCTGAGGCAATTGCAGCCTGAATCTTTATTATCCCCTCATCTTGCTCTGGTGGATCAAACAGCATCAGAGTTACAATCGATAAAGAATAGAAACACAGACGTGGTCACATATATGTTTATACTGTGTTCTTATGTTTTAAAAAATGTTCTGACCTATAATGAGGTGTATGGGATCCTTCTGGGACTGTTTGCTGGAGAGAAGTTCTTGGAGTCGTTTAAATTCTGAGATGAGAATGATCAGCTGAGGCATAATATTCACAACCTGAGCAAGCTTTCTGAGAGTTGGGGAAAACTCCACCTGTCAAAAGAGACCCACATATACACACTCACGTTTCTGGAGATGTTGCATTACAATTAACATACATACGTCCCTTCACAGTATAGAAAAATCAGTATCAATGACCTAAGTGGATTAAAATGGGTATCTGGTACCTTTGGCACAATTTGTGGAGCTGCACTGTGGAGGTTAACGAGGACCTTAAACAGGGGGCTGGGTGTAGTCTTCCGGTCACCATTGATTGCTTTGGATAGCTTCTTCAAGGAGTTTTTGATGTTACTCCTGAAAGCTTCTTCTATCATATGATCCACCCTCTCTATGTAGTTCACCCAGTGCTCGTAGACCTAAAAAACATTTTACAAGTTTAACATACAAAATACAGCAATATTATATTAATTTAAAGCCATTTACAAATAAGGTTTGAAATAAGGATTTTCAATTATT
>VURO01019189.1:0-12556 GCA_015108175.1 Pelvicachromis taeniatus
GATACAAGCGGCGGAAATGGGCTTCCTCCGAAGGGTGGCTGGACTCTCCCTTAGAGATAGGGTGAGAAGTTCGGCCATCCGGGAGGAGCTCAGAGTAGAGCCGCTGCTCCTCCACATCGAAAGGAGCCAGTTAAGGTGGTTCGGGCATCTGATAAGGATGCCTCCTGGACGCCTCCTGGGTGAGGTGTTCCGGGCATGTCCCACCGGGAGGAGGCCCCGGGGCAGACCCAGGACACGCTGGAGAGATTATATCTCTGGGCTGGCCTGGGAACGCCTTGGTGTTCCCCCGGATGAGCTGGAGGAGGTGGCTGGGGAGAGGGAGGTCTGGGCTTTTCTACTTGGGCTGCTGCCCCCGCGACCCGGCCCCGGATAAGCAGAAGAAAATGGATGGATGGATGAAAAGTCTGTTTGGAGAAGAGGTTGGGTGGATGGGCAGTCTCCTGCTATACTGTGACGATTGTTTTTTCTCTGCCATAATGTTAAAACATTTTCTGTTTTAACATTATTGCACAGTCGCCAAAGCATAAAAACACTCCTATCCAAAAACCATCAGAAACGTCGTTTTTGTATTTTGTTGAAATTATTCTGTTTTGTTTTTCAGTTATTTTTTTTAACCCTTTTTCAAGAAATGTATAAATTAGGAAACAAAATTCATAACGAGGTCAGAATAACCTGAAACTATCATTTAGTCGAACATGCTGCCTACATATTTATACATGAGACATGCTGAGGATTAAATGAAGAAAATGCTGTTAATCCTCACACAACCCAACAGGATCCAATGCGTCTGTGCCGATCTGTGTTGACACACTAACAATTGATCAGCGTGATGTGAGCAGCTGAGAATGATCCACTAAAACTCATTTGAGCTGATTACAGCTCTTTTGACTGCCTGACAAACAGTATTAGCATGAATGACACTGGTGTTCGAGCCATCAGGACACGACCACTGCCTCTCTGAATGCTCAACCACCTTTCATTAGACTTTATTTTGTGTTCAGATTGGTGGGGGGCACGGGTTAAATTACTGCCCAAGTCACATTCACAATCTCAGCAGAGATTACAGGTTTTTTTATTCTGAATCTCCCCAAAATGTCCCACTTTACATTTAGAAGGCTTCCACTGCCTTTACATGCATACTGACATTGATTTTAACATTTTTCATTATTGCTTGTTTTGGAAATGTTAGAACCAAAGATAGCACAAAGTTGTGAGGGCAGCCAGCAAAATAATAGATCTCCCACAGACCCGCCATTAGTGAGCAGCAGGTAGTGCACGAGGCCCAATCTACTGTGGAGAGACAGGACCGACCAATTAAAAATATAAATGAGAAATAAATGAGTTTGGGCAATTAATGTTTGGTAAAGCACGGGAGAAGATTATAGAGTTGATGAAAGAAATGAAGATAAACAGAGCTCAATTAAGAGAAATGAACTTCCAGCTTCAAGAGACGAGAAGAGAAAATGAAGAAACACCGTGGAATCTCCACGACGTGGAGACAAAAAATCAGAAGCTCCAAGTAAAGCTCGATGAAGTGCTGGAAGAAATTAAAAAAAACTGCTTCAAGAGATGGAACAACGGGATACTAAACAAAGAGAAATGCAGAGCAAGTGCTGAAAGTTATGTTTGATGACACTCTGGAAAGAAATGCAGAGACGCTTAAAGAGAAAGAACAACAGGAAAAAATGCTGAAAGAGATGAAACTTACTGTCCAAACTTTTGAGGAGAAAAACACAGAACTGCGAGTATTTTAGAATATAGTCAAAGAAAGAAACGTTAAACTGGAGGGAGAAAAGGAAGAAGTAGAAAAATGTCCTCAGAGATGCAGACTGGAATCTTTCCAGAGTGGAAAAAAAACAGCGTACAGTGCAGAAACTCCTGAAAACGCATCGTCCTTACCTGGATGATTGAGCAAGGTCCAGACATACATCTTGGTATGTTACACATGGGTATCAAATTTTATTAACGTAGCTCAAAATAACCTGATTTGGAGCAGGTACAGTAGGGTCTTTGCACAGGTCTTAATAAGACATGGAAATAATTACCAACAAGGAAAGAAAAAGCAACTAGCATCAAGTTAGCATTTAATCCACACACTTAAAAAGTAAGTACCTTTAGTCATTTAAAATATGTAGACGACAACTGGACTAGAAGATTTAAAGGTGCTAAATACTTAAACATGAGATTCCAGTTATCATAAAGCTCTCACATAAAAAGTCTTAAAAAAAGGGCAATGTTTGAAGTCCTCATCTCAAATTAGCGGCTAATTCCTTGCAGGCAGGGGCGGTCCTAGCCTGTTTGGTGCCCTGGGCTAACACTCCCCATCTTCCATTGGTTTTAATCTCGCACTCCAGTATCAACAGCCATCCCCCAACCAGAGAATCACCGCAACATAACCTAACAGACCTACACCTTAGTGCACAGATTCAGTTTGTGTAGGTCTTTCTTTCTTTTTCTTCAGCACAGCAGCAGCAATCAGGCGCACGACGGCCCTCGCGCTCACTTTTTGCATATCTGTGTATAACAGAATTTTAGAAAACACATCGGAGCAAATTATAAGTCTATATCATGATGTCTTCTGTTTTTGTGTTTGTTGGTTTGTTTTTATTTTGTTTAATTTTGTGAGCTGATTATTTGATGCCGCTCCAGCCAGCCTGATAATCCCCGCCCCGCTCTTCTCCTCTCTGTGCGGCAAACAGCAGGCGCACCTCATAAACGGAGGGGGCCCTTACCCCCCACAAATGGGCAACAGAAAACCGATCGGTGCTTATGCAATCCCAAAAATGCACTGGCATGAGCAGTATAGGTGCAAGCAACTTTTTGTGTCGATGCGCATGATGCCGCCCCACCATGATGTTGCCCTGGGCAACGGCCACATTCAGACGCATGTTGCCCATATCAAAAACCGCCACTGAGTGCAGGACTGTACTGTGCTTCTTCGTCCAAGTCTAAAATGTGATCATTATTTACCTTGATCATTTACTTTCATCATCATCAGTTTTTATGATTTTAACGGTGACCTTAATTAGGCTATGTTATGCATTTCATTCATTCTGCTGTTTTTAAATAGATGCCAATTGAGTTTTTGAAATTTAAAAGCAGCACACACAGAGACTGGAATTATCTGTTTGATCTCACATTAACCAATATGCTTTGAGGTAGAACATGAATATATATGAGGATATAAATAATTCCTGCAGGATCTGGCCCCTTTACACAGCACGCACATATACTCTCTGTCAACGCCAAATCAATGAGACTTCAAAACCACTCAAAAACCGCTGACTTTCTAACTCCATATTGCATTACTTGAAAAAAATATCTACTGAACATGTTTTTCAGATCCATGTCAATGATTTATTTCTTTATCAAAATGATAAAGAAATATATAGTTGTATATATAGTAGTAGAAAGCCCTGTGACAGACTGGCGACCTGTCCAGGGTGCACCCCGCCTCTCGCCCCAAGACAGCTGGGATAGGCTCCAGCGACCCCAGCGACCCTGAAAAGGGAAAAATTTGAATATTATGGAAAAGTTTATTTATTTCCATAATTCTATTAAAAATAAAAACTTTCATAGATTATAGATTCAGGGCCCGCAACTTAAACGATTTCAAGTGCTTAGTTGTTTATTTGTACATAGTTTTGGCTTCCAGCTCATAGAACCCACGAAAACAGGAATTCAAAAAAACGTGAATACTGTGAAGACATCAGCCCAAATTTTACAGGGCATGAATGTTTTAAACTGAGTGTCACACACAACTCATCTACTAAACTCAAAGCACCTGCACAGGTTTTCCCAGGTTTCATTAAATTGCTTCACTTTGGTTCAATTGTGTCAGTTAGATTCAATATGGGCAAGACTGCAGACTTGACTACTGGCCAGAAGAGCATCATTGATGGGTAAGCCACAAAAGTATAAAGCTAATGAGGTTGGCTGTTCACAGAGGTAAGTGTCCAAGCATATCAGTGGAAAGACTAGTGGAAGGGCAAAATGTGGGAGGAGAAGATGCACCAACAGAAGAGCTGACCGTGGCCTTCAGCAGATTATCAAACAGGCAGAGACCCTGAAAGATGGGAATGAAGCAGGAGTCACAGCTTCAAAAACCACCACATTCAGACGCATCTGGGAGATGAGCTACAACTGTCGGGTTCCTTGGGTCAAACCACTTCTGGTGATGAACAGAACCCAAGCTGCTTGAGGTACAGTGTGAAATATCCACAGTTGGTCATAATTTGGGGTGCAATGTCCGGTGCAGGTGCTGGTAAACTCTGTTTTCTTAAATCCAAGGTCATCACAACAGTCTACCAGAATGTTTTAGAGGACTTCATGATTCCTTCTGCTGAGGATCTGCATGGAGATGCAGATTTCATCTTCACCAAATCCTGGTTTGATGACCATGCCATTACAGTGCTTTACTGGCCAGCCATCCCGCCAAACCTAAACCCCACTGAAAATCTATGGGGTATTATCAAGAGGAAAATGAGGTCCACCAGACCCAAAAACAAAGAGGAGCTGACAGCAAGCATCAAGGAAATCTGGGCTTCCATAACTCCCAGGCAATGCCACAGGCTGATTGACTCAATGCCACAGGCTGATTGACTCAATGCCACAGGCTGACTGACTCAATGCCACAGGCTGACTGACTCAATGCCACAGGCTGATTGACTCAATGCCACAGGCTGACTGACTCAATGCCACAGGCTGACTGACTCAATGCCACAGGCTGATTGACTCAATGCCACAGGCTGACTGACTCAATGCCACAGGCTGACTGACTCAATGCCACGGCACATCGAGGCAATGATTAAGGCAAAGGGATTCCCAACTAAGCATCAAAGATTCACATGTCGTTTTGAAAGTACCACATTTTGATTGCTTAGATGTGATCCTAATTTCTTTTTTTTTTTTATGCAAAAACTGAGAAGTAAATGGTGACGTCTTCACAGTATTCTAATTTTTTGAATTCCTGTTTTTGTGGGTTTTATAAGCTTGAAGCCCAAATTATGTACAAATAAACAACTAAGTACTTGAACTCGTTTAAGCTGTGGGCCCTGAATTTATAATCTATGAACGTTTTGATTTTGAATGGAATTATAGAAAGAAAGTAACGTTTCCATGATATTCAAATTTTTTGGAAAGGGTCTGTATATAGTAATGGTTCCATCTAATTCACAGTAACGATAAACAAATAGTTTCAGTGATTAAAATCAATGCCATCAGTCACATATATAGCGGATAAAATTTGTGTCTATAATTGCGAGTGATTAAGGTCATATTACATTTTGTAAATAATTGATTTAGAAAAAAAATCAGGTCTCACTAAAACTGACCTTTTCCTTTTAACTACAAATATTTTAAACTTTTAAATGTCAGGTTGCATCTTCAAGGCGTCATTTCCTGGCTGTCAAAAATGCTGCAAAAACCAGGTGACTTTAAATACTGATTGTTTCTTTGTTGTAGATCAAGTGACAATAAAAAGATGTGCACTGTGACTTTAAAGTGTTTACATGAAGAAAGAAAAAAAAGAATACAATATGGCCCTTAGAACTGTCACCGGTGAATAAAAACAGTGGAAAATCTAAAACGTTTACTACAAGGAGCTGCAAAATGAATATAAAGATGTGGTTTCTCAGACAGGGTTTAAATTAGGCCAAGAGTAGGCCTTAATCTAGAATTGTTAATCAGTTCCCAACAAACTGCTTTCTGAAACACAGAATAATCTGCAATTACTAACACCTGGACTATGGAGACTTAAACTAAAGCAATCAGGATGAATTTATAACCACCAGTGCTAGTGATTTAACCAAACTGAGGTTGCCTATAAAACATGGAGTGGAATTAAAGTACTTTACATTTCTATTAAATTGGAGAAGAAAATCCAGAAACAACTGTGAGAGAATTCATCCAAACCCACCTAAAACTCCCCGAGAACATAGTTAAAGCCCGAGAACATAGTTAAAGCTGTATCTTTTCATCATACTCCCTGCCTGGGAGGCAAATGTCCAGATGCACCCAGACTGACAGTCAAATTTGTTCACTTCATGAACGACCAGTTTCCCAAGGAGATCCTGGAGCAATGCAAGGTCCTGTTCCAGATCTGAAAAAGTTCATTAAAGGACGCTCCCGAGCTGTCATTATCGATAAGCTGTATGTCAACGGGCAGCTTTAATACCAAACTAAAACATCCCGCCATGGCTGTACTACTAACCCGATCTACACAAACGCCTTTTTCTGATCGTCTTTTTTCACTCTTCTTTCCCTCTTATAGAAATCCCCACATAGAAGAATTAATGGTGTTCTAATCAGCACAGGCTGTTTGGTTTCTTTTCTTGTTATTTTTAGGTCACTCCAGAATGGTTCTTTGATGGCTGCACTGTTATATTTCTACTTTTTTTTAAAAATCACTAAAATTCTCCAAACATGAACTCTGCCATCATAAAGCATAGAAGAACTTTAGTCTCAGTGAACTGAACTGAACTTCGAAATACCTACTTGGGTAACAGAGTTTTTCAGTATCCTAAATTGTCAACAATGTACAGATAAAAAGGAATTCAATCTCCCTCCCAACCACAAAGTGAGAGCGAGATCTTTCCATCAAGCCACATCAAAACTTCTGGACACAAATATGTTAAACTTCCTTCAAAATTACTAAAAGCCCCACCTGACAACTCATACAACACAAAGCTCTCCACAGAGTACACTGTACAGGACATAGGATGTTTCAATTGGGTCTCACAGACTCAAACACATGCACCTCCTACACCGGCAGTATTATATGCATGCTATGTCCAAAGGACTACCTGTCCAAAGGTTCTGGCAGAGGATATGTGAAGACCTAGCCACATTATTTAGTTGCTGTAATCCAACCACACCCAAGCTGTACATCTTAGGTGACATAAGTGAACTGGATACAGAAATAAATACATATAGAACATATGATCACATGTAGGCCTCACTGCCCTATGCATCGCTAAGAAAGTTATCTTCATGAATTGGGAATCAAAAAACAATTTGTGTCATGGTCCTCTGGATCTGGAGGATGTGTTGTGTTTCTTGCCTTTGACTCTCTCTAGCTTCACCAGGGTGGAGCTAGACCTAGTTCCTCACCTGTGTACTTGCCTTCAAAGCTCACCTGTTGCTCATCCACGTTAACCACCTACTGGTTTCTCATCGTGAGTGATTATCTCCTCAGACTACTTAAGACAGCAGGAGGCTCTGCTTCTTTGCTGGATTGTTATGCTAACTAATGTCAGCGTAGCCCCGGTTTCTCGAGTTATTCTTTGTGATTTCTTAGTGTTCTCCCCTAACGACCTTCTCTTCTTTGTGTACACACTTCCTGGACCCCCCATTCTGCCTTCCTCGCCATCCCCAGTGGATGTGAGTGGGCATGTAGGAGCTTATGATTCATGGACGGAGTGAAGAGGATTCCCTGGAGCCCTGCTTTTTCCCCATTCACTGTGTATGTGTATATATTCTCACCTGGTGTGGCACTGTCAATAAAACTCTAGTTTTGGAGTCCTGCGATTGAGTCCTAAACCAAACAAACTGTGACAATTTGTGCATTAACCAATATAGAAATATACTTCTAGATAACATTAGTTTGGAGAAAATGCACACCTCCTTCAAAAACCAATTGGATTTATTTATTTCTCTCTAGCCCCCTGACTGATTCCATAATTTAACTGCGGGTGGTCGGCTGTTGTCCCATCACCCTGTATGTCTTACAGGTGGCTGGGTGAACTCTGGGTCTGAGGAAGTCAAGCTGGGGGGCTGCGGCTGCTGTTTTTGCCTTGGTTGGTGGTGGTACCTTGCAGTCTTGGGGCGTGGCGCATTGGTGAGCTTGTGGTGGCAGGTGCTGGCCCACAGGTCCAGGTGCTGGCCTCCCCATCACAGGTGTGAGCACAGTGTATTGCTACAGATGCTGCAATCGGAGACCCAGCATGTCAGTTTACTTCACCCTCAACTTTTTCCATCACCCCCCTTTCTTTTTTTTTCTACCAGTTTTTTTTCCATTTCTCTGCTTTTTTCATGAATAATATAATGTAAATAAATAAAACTACAGTGATCTTTGTTTGGCAAAATAAAGCATTCAGACCATAATTCTGCTTGTTACAACTTCTGGACAGGACAGTGTTTAAAAAATATATATGCATATAAATATCGATGCATTCTGTACAATACTTAAAAAAGAAAAAAAAATGTATATAAGTAACATCTGAGAGGCAGGCTTGAGTCTCAGTGAATGGCATTTTACCAAAGCCACTGTTGTGGTTTATTTACTAAAAGCAGCTCTGGGGTTCTGGCATTAGGGAAACTGGGCTGTTGCTCGAAATTCAGCATTTTTTAAAGTGCAGTTACTGTTGTGAAGGATACAGGCTTTAGCCCAAATCAGAATCTTTTCCTAACCTGGACTCATTACCTTTTAGTCTCTAACTCTAACCAGTTATTAAGCAAAAGTAAAAAGCAACTGAAACAAATCAGAAAGTCCTACTGTGACCAACTCTTAAGAGTTTGTAGTGTGATGATTATGAGTACCAGTGGAGCAGAGGGTTTACATTATGTCTTACAGCACAGCCAAAGGGTTTGCATTGGGTTTTGTATTTCAACAGAGATGCTCTCTCACAACTCAGCTTTACGCTTCACAGCTGTTATTCTTTGATAAAGAAGGTAGCTTGACACTTTCCACTTGTACCAGTGGAAAATAGCACATGCATACACTTTCACAAGGTATGGAAGGGGGGGGGGGTGTTCTGTGTTTAAAGCTTTGTGGAATAAAAAAAATGTGTTGGGGAAACCTCAGTGGAGTTCTGAATTTAAAATGCTTTTTTAAAGCTGATTACCGTGCAGCTCCCCCTATAGGGTTTAGTCTACCAGGAGCATTTTGGCAAGGCAGGATATTTTATAAAACTATTTTCCAAAACAACAATAATCCTAAACTAATGACACTAATAAAACCCCAACAAACAGATGATACCCTATGAGCAAGCACTTGGCAACTGTGGGAAGGAAAAACTCCCCCTTAACAGGAAAAACGCGTGACAGAACCACAGCCATCTGCCCAACTGATTGGGGGTGAGAGCAGGGAGATGGGACAGGAGACACGCTGTGTGAAGACAGCCACAGATGAATAATAACTAATGATAAAATGCAAAGTGTTGTATAAACCCTGAGTGAGTGAACAGGGGTGAGAGAAGCAGAAAAACCAGACCTAAAACACTTCCATACTAATAATCACATACTAAGAACGTCTCAATTGAAAATACCAACAAGAACACTGCGTGTCAAAAATGATGTTTTATGCATCAACAAACAAACAAGTCCAGGCATATAAAGCTAAACCACGACCATGATCTGAATTTGGAAAACGTCTCATTTACATCAATTGTTTCATTTTTCAAACATTCCCCAGTTACTTCACCGCAGTTTGAGTTATAAGTTAAAGGCACCACAATGTTTAAGGTTTTCTCCTTGTGTTCATTGTTATTTTGAGATTTCTCTACAGAACTGATCACTTCTGACTACTTGCACTTGACATGTAATATAGCCACCACATTTATCCACTGTGGCCCTCTACTCTACTCTAAAAGTCTCTACTCCACTCCATATATAACATGATTTGCGTGTTGCGTTTGTAGGTGAAGGTTGGTTGCTAGCTACTCCAAGCTTCCAGTTTCATAACCTCTGGTAATGTTTATTCCAATTGGTAGTCATTTCAGTTACTTTTCTCAAGGTGCATGCACATTGTGGACAATTCAAATCTCTGCTATAGTGGTCCTGAGACGTTAAATATTGCAAAAGTGCACAAAATACAACCAAAGTTGAATGAAAGAAAACAGAAATAGAAAAATGCTGCAAATGTCAAGTTAAAAAAAAAAAAAACCCTCACAGAACACAATGAAATCCCCACGATTAAAACACACATCAGCTTTAATCTTTTTCTCCTTCATCTGCTTCTTCTAAGCGTGTCTCGATGTAATCCTTCACATGTTTTGCTTTCCGTCGCTTCCACAGCTGTTCCATCACATCACTGTCTCCCCCAAAACACCACTGAGCTCAAATCACATGTTTTCTGTGCTTTTGCACCATTTTTCTATTTGCTGGTGTATTCTTATGTTGTTGTGCATTTGAACTCTCAGGGCCACCAAAATATTCTCTTAAAACAACCAAACCACATATGGCCCTATTAATATTCACTAGTTTACCAAATCCTTTCGAGTACATCAGCTGTTATATTCGAAGCCAGAACTGGTTGCTTTCTTGACCTTCAGTGTCCTAAAATAAAATTACTGGCATAAAGTACTAAATGGACATATTTGCAGTTAAATTAGTGGGAGGCTTAGAAAAGAGACATGAACATGTGGCGTTCCAGTTGTGAAATGAAAAGCTTCCTGCCACTGGCCCAGTTAAAAATTCCTTTGTGTCACTCTTTGTGATGGATTGTTTCTTGGGTTTATGAGCCATAGGTGTGAAAACACATGTGACCGCCAGCCACCTTATGTGTGACGCGTTTCTGGGAAATATGACAGACTGTCAGGAGAAACACTTACTGTCAATAAAGCAGTCAATTTCCTCCTCTGCATTCTTTGTTCTCATTTGTCTCTTATTTCCGTTGAGTATTTCCTGCCTTTTGATTCACTTCAGGCCATCTAAAAGATACTAACAGAGCCCTAATGAACTGGATTGTTGAGGCAACATGGTCTTCAGCCCAAGGGGACTTGTTATATTCCAACATACTCTCCTTATCTCATTACACTATACATCCAGCTGCTATAAGAGTCATTTCTGTCTATTCTTGTGCTGTAATGATTAATGGCTGCTGCTGCAGCACCATTAAAAAAGAATTTCACAGAGAAATGATAGGAGTAATGTGTCAGCAGAGGCAGAAAACACTGTTGTTCAACTGAGACACTACATGTCTTTTTGAGGCTCCAACAAGCGCTTAGGTTGGAGAACAAACCATTATTTTTAAAGGATCCATTTAAAGTGAACCTTCCAAATCCTATAAGGTTAATATTGTCCAACATTTAATTAAATATGACATTAATGAGAGGGAGTAAGGTGCAACAGCAGAAATTAGGTAGTGAAATTTACAGTGGCTTGCAAAAGTATTGGGCCCCCTTGAACTTTTCCACATTTTGTCACATTACAGCCACAAACATGAATCAATGTTATTGGAATTCCACGTGAAAGACCAATACAAAGTGGTGTACACGTGAGAAGTGGAAGGACAATCATAGATGATTCCAAACATTTTTTACAAATAAATAACTGCAAAGCTGTAAATACCTGGGGTTAACTATCCAAAACAATGAACAGCGCATAAGAGAGGTGAAGAAGAGAGTGCAGGCAGGGTGGAGAGGCTGGAGACAAGTGTCAGGGTGATTTGTAACAGAAAGATAGCAGCAAGACGGAAAGTGAAGGTTTACAAAATGGAAGTGAGACATGCTACAATGGTTTGGAGATGATGGCACTGACAAAAAAACAGGAGACCAAGTGCCCAAACTGAAGATATGATTTTCATTGGGAGTGACTAAATTTGGCGATGATATGATTATGACAGATGGTGGTGTACAGATAAACTGGACATTGCCAAAACTAATCACTCACCCATCCAAATCATTGATTTCAGGTGATCCATGGTCACAGATGTATAAAATCAAGGACCTAGTAATGCCCACTAAACATTGCATGTCGGATAGACGTGCAGATCATGTGGGTTAAATAGTGGGTTTGTCGGCCCATGACCAGTTCCAAACATCTGAACCTGATCCACAATTTGGACGTCCAAACATGACCCAACCTGGACATCAATATGTCGTTCAACATTTGAACTTAAATATCAACATTTTTTTTTTATCAACACGATACACATTTGATGTCATATGTTATTTGACATTTTCCAGTTTTTCTGTAACTGGTTTATTTATTTTAATTAATTACCGTATATCTGCTAGTAGTAACCTGTCTCTTATTGGCTGCTGGGTTTGAAAACATGTCACGATAAATAGACGCCGGTCTCCAATAGTAGCCGTGCGACCTTTGACCCGGAAGTCCTCCCGTGTCTCATCACTCGGCCAGCTGTTTCCAATCTGTCACGGTTTGGCGGGTGCAGACCGTGTGGTGAGGAGGTGGACCCAAAAATGCAGACAAAAAGGGAGCGTAGACCAGACTTCAACAAAAGGCGAGCCGTTTAATGGCTGATGACAAAGGGGTACAAAATAACAGCACCAAATGCACACAACGAAACTAACTAAACTAAACTGGGAAAAACTAAATGCTGATCACTTAACAGAAAGAACGAAACTTGAGTACAACAAAACCTGAACGAGGAATCATGGCAGGGAAAATGGAGCATGGATTACAGACATGAACAACAGACGACCTGACAAGAACTTAATGACGACCACAGAGTTAAATACACAGGGGATAACGAGAGGGATGGGGAACAGGCGTGAACACAGCAGGGACAAATCAGAACTAACGAGACATGGGAAGCACGACTAGAAACATTGACATAAGACAAGACCTTCAAAGTAAAACAGGAAACATGAGG
>VURO01019191.1:0-14909 GCA_015108175.1 Pelvicachromis taeniatus
AAGGTTCACATAAAAAAAAAATTCCCCTTAGCTCAAACATTATTTGACTTGTTTTGACATTGCTACAGCTAATCTTGGTTTTTATGTGATGTAATATTATAGTACATCTTTATAGGTGATTTGTCACCTGATATTCATAGTTCTGAATGTAGTGGGCCCCAGACTAATCCCTAAACTAACACTATCCTTTTAACGGGTGTCTATGGGAGTACCTGGCTAACAATAGCCTTACCAGTAACATTCAATTGAATTTGGTTTTATTTATGTAGCACAACAGAGCATCGCTAGGTAGACACACTCTATATGACGGGAAGAGTAAACACTGGATGACAATTACTGATGTGATTACACGTGGAGGGGGGACTTTAAGCATCTGGTTGCAGAAGCTCAATAAGCTCCACCTTTCTTTAAGATTTCCAACTTTCTGTCAGAAGCAGCAGTAACTTTTTCAGCGAGCGACCATAGCTCATCTGTGGGATCGGAAAACACGGGCCACACTTCACGCCGCACACGCTTCATTTAGCTTTGGCCACCCGTGACTGGTTCACCACTGCTCCTTCCTTGGACCACAGGGAACAGCCCACATGAGCTGCATTTTTGATGATGCTCTGACTCAGTCATCTAGCCATCACTATTTGTCCCCAAACTTGCTCAAATCCTGACTTGCCCATTTTTCCTTCTTCTAACACATCAATTTTGAGGACAAAATGTTCACTTACTTCCTAATATATCCCACCCACTAACGGGTGCTGTGATGAAGAGATAATCAGTGTTCATAATGAGTGCCTTAGACTTCACCTGTCAGTGGTCAGAGTGTTATGTCTAATCTGTGTAGAGTTCCACTTTGAATTAGGTAGTCTGTCATCGGTGACAATGAAACCTGAAACCTGAAGAGAATGAAACCTGTCCTTCATTTTGTTTACACTGACAAATGCTGCTGCCTCCAAGCTCCAATCACAACAAATACACTGATCAGCATTATAAGCATCCCATTATGATCATAGCTATAATTACAGGAAATGACCTAGGACCTGGCGTCCACATATGTGGACATCACATTTTGGGTTGTCTAAACCAAAATACAACATTTTGCTTTACAAGGGCCTGATTTCCTCTTACAAGGACATTATACCGCCAGTGTTCGATCGAAATTTAAAACGAATGACCTCACGTGGATCTCATTTTTCTCAAAAACAAAAATCAGGTAAAAAAAAAAAATTCTGGTAATTCTTTGTTTTTTCATTCATCAGGTCCCAATCAGCCCAAATAGCAAAGAGAAATTAAAAATGCATGCCATGAACGAGTTCGGGTCTTAGGAGGTTAAATATCACAATTTAAAGCAGTGTAAGGGGAGGAGTCCATGAAACATTGCCAAAGCAGTGGAATAAATGCAATCTGTGGATTGCAAGTGTCCCAAAACTTGCTTTTGTTCACATATTTTTGTTTTTCTTCTTTTATAAGCTGATCAAAATGTTTCTGGATTGAAACAGATGGAAAATCGACAGGCCTGTGCTGCAGTTCCACGGTGTTGGCCGGCATGTTGGAACTGTGCTGCTCCTCAGTGTGCCATATTTTCTAACCACAGCAAAATGTCTGTCAAATGTGACACAGAAAATTCACATGTAATTTAATTTGTACTGGTTCTATCATGCTGCTGTAAACACTGAAGATACTGTGTGTTTCTTATTAACTTCAAAAAGGGGATAGGTCCCAGCTTATGATAAGGATAAGCGGAAGAGAATTGATGGATGGAAAAGCGGAAACACTGATGTTGTACATCTGTAACATACAACCCAGCATTTTGGTATTAAAACTGGCTGCACATTAAATGTGGCTGGTAGTTAGCAAGATACATAAACCGTATGGGTGAAAAAGACAGGGATACATATTGGCTAATTAATCGTAAGTATTAGAGTGATTAAAAATACTTGAATTTCACCCAAAACTTCTTGAACACTCAATATCACACAGCAAACCATAATATTAGTTATATAACTCCATTAAAATGATCCAAAGGGGACTCCAGTCCAGTGACTGGCATCTGCCACAATGAGCTAAAGCTGCATGTGGCAGGACGCCTGTCAATCATGTGGCCACTCTAGCATAGAGTCACAAAAGAAAAAGTCACTGTACTCAGAGTTGTTATGAAGGTGCAAATATCCATGGAGGCCGAAACAGTTTTTGTACCAGGCTGTAAAGATGCATATACGCAAATATGTATATATTCTTTTTAATGCTGTGAAGTTGCACATTTGAACATGGATGTATGCAAAAGTATAGAAACTGGACTCCCCCTAACTCATTGTGAGGTTGTCGAACTGCGTAATTTCTCTCCTAGCCAATCAGCCAATCATAGAGACAGAAGTGCATGTGACCAATCAGTAATGGCCTGAAGGATGTCAGACAACGCTGGTAGACATAATATCTAAACTAAAAGTGCTAAATTGATAAAAGTTATTATTTAGTTCAATTGTTGTTCTAAATGCTGAGGTATATGAGTTCTGTGTTGGTATTTGGAGATTGTGCCATTAAAAAGGTGGCACCATATTTGTTCACTAAAAGTGATGGTAAGTCTTACCACTAACCACACACTGTATCACGGTACCCAGCATCTTGTGTGTTTTACATTTATTTGGTTGATTATTGTATTTTTCTCCATGTTTCCTGTTTTTTACTCTGGAAGAGTCTGGTGTGTTCTTGTTCGTTGTGGGTAGTTTGACTTTCCCTGTGACGTCATGATTCATTTCAGTCAGCTGTTTTCCTCATGTGTTTTCACTTCCCCTGATCACCCCTCGTCTCCTATCCACACCACAGTCTTCATAGATTTTTTCCCATAGTTTTCACTGAGTTTTGCAGTAGCCTTAGTTTACACAGCGTTCATAGTTTTCTCATAGTTGTTCATAGTTCAATCATACTTTTTCTTACCGTTCATAGTTTTTTTCATAGTGTCTCATAGTTTTCATGTCTGCTGCTGACTTTTAGCCAAATAAAGGCTTGGGTTTTTTTTGTTAAAACCTGCAACTCCTCTGTTGGCGTCTGCTTCTGGGTCCTGTTTCCAAAAACGCCGGCACACCCCGCCGTGACACACTGAAGCGCCACCTGGTGGGGAAACCGTCACTATCCATTTTTGAATACGGCTACTCATTTTGAAAGCTCTGCACAAAAGTGTGTATACATGTGACAGTGCTTATTTAATTCACAATGGACCTTTCTAGGGCAACCATTTGATATATACACAGGAAATATAAAGGACTCTACTATTACACATCAGGCTGTGTGCTTAATGTCTAATTACCTCTGTGACCTGTTTATCCTCCTTTGTGCTACATGCAACTCTAGGATGGGTCCTACATCTGCAGTTTAATAAGCAGCTAATCAACAACTCATTGCACAGGGAGAGTTCAGGGTAAATCGGTGTTGTCAGCAAACAGAAGTTTCTCTTTGAAAATCTGTAATTTATTCCCCGAACAAAAAGAAAGGCATGATATGTACATGGTGTTTACTGATGGTACAGAGGTATGCATAGTCTAACCTTATGTGCATCCTGAATATCAAAGGTAAAAATCAAACGTGTCACTATTACATATCCTGAGATAGAAATGGGAGCGTTGACAGTTTGATTGCTGAAGTTTCTCTAGCCCTGGCCTTTACAATAGCTGCATGCCATCATTTCAGTCTGCCTGGAATGAGAGCCGCTGTGAAGGGTGAATACAGATCGGCCTTGACTTGATGTGATTATGGAAGTGCCAACCAGAGCAGATTTTTTTTTATAGTGATAAACGGTAAGTGATAAACATCTTTGTAATTGCTCAACGTCTTATGTCGGGAAGTGAAAATAGGTACTTGGCAATGTCCTAGATGTCTTCACAACGCATCTAATTTCTCCCTTTTATGTGCTACAAGGGAAATAAAAATGTATCATTATAGCTGTAAGAATGTATTTGCTTAATTTACAATTTGACCTATACAAGTTCCGCATTCCCCGGAGCTGTGTAACGGCGACTGTCGAATCCAAGCAGGATGCAGTCATAATTTAATAAACCACATTAAGGTATATTCAATTTCAGACAGATCTCTTTGATGGTAGGATCGGGCTAAGTAGAGCATGCTCTCATCCATTTGCACACCAATATCAGGAGGTGTGGAATTGAATCTCTAAACTTGTGATGTTCTTGACATTGTCCTTCATCTCGCTGTCTCTGGGTTTTTTTGTCAGTCTTTCTTAATGGAGCCGATAATGAAGGAGTACAGCAGCCTCGAGCTCTATCTTGTCATGTTAGTCAGTTGATGTTGACTGGTTTTAGTCTCAGTCTTCTTTAACTTTAATAACTGATAATTGGCTGAAAGACTTCTTATTGTGTTGCAAAAAGAATTCTTTTTCTTGAAAGCACACCGATGAATCGGATTTTAGATGATGCTGTCTGACTTGTTGGTCCTTTGGGTGTATGTAAGACACATCGCAGTGAGGTGAATGATGAAACGCAGAACACAATTAGCCATCATGAGAGAAACAAATACATAAATAGGCTTAGCACTCACTGCTGTTCCTGCTCATTAGGAATTGTTTCTAGTTCGAAGACGGTTTTCATGATTTTGGCAAGACTGAATTCCAATGAGCAACAACACAATAACGGTTGCTTTCACCTTTGTGGGAAAGTTGTGAAAGGCCCCTTGCTTTTTTAATACTGTCAGGCTGTTTGCGTAATATTCTAGGCTCTCTTTTAAAATTCCTTGCTTTCTCTTGCTTTCTGTAGTTTCTTTTTCTGTGTTCCTTCTCACTGCTTTGTCTACAAGAGTTTGTTTTTGGGCCATCTTTCAGTTAACTTTATGTTTTATTCTCAAGGTTAACTCTATAAGTAGTGGAGTCCTTTGTGTTGCAGAATTTGCTTCATTTGTACTCAGTCTGCATCTTTGGTTGTATATTTTTGGATAATGGTAAATTAATAGTTAATTACCGTATATCTTCCAATTGCAGCCCGGGCTCCCTTCTCGGAATTGTCTCGGAAGTGAGAGGGAAAGAGGACTCAGGCGCGGTTTTTAGACTGAGGTGAAAAAATAGTGCGTTTACAGTAGGGCTGGGCAAAACGATTATTTTCCGAATCGATTAATCTAGTGATTAATTTTTTGATGCATCGATTTATCTAATGATATATGTTACTGCTAAGCAGCTTAAATTAGTTTTGTATTTACGGAGGTTGGGTGTTTATCTCTGAGTGTACGTGTCTACGTGGGGGGTGTCTGGATGAATTAAAGGGTAAAAACCAGCGTTAGTAAAAAAGTTGAAAACTTACGGTGGTTTTATGATCGGCCATTTCCACCTTACAAAGGTGAAGACTGAATCACTTCCGTTTCGGTTAAAATATCCCCATACTGTAGAACTGCGTGTTCGGGGGACGTGGTTTAAGTCGACATGTTACCGCTACTGGCTGCCGCCATGTGTTTTTTTGAAAGTGATAACGCATCAAATTTTTTACGTCGACGTATTTTACGCGTCGACGTAATCGATTTTGTCAACGCGTTGTCCCAGCCCTAATCTTAGCCCTGATGTTCTCAGCCACTTTTGGTGGCATCTCCCATTTTGTCCTTGGGGAGAATCCCAGCCACTTGGTTGTGCCTCTGCCCAACACACACACAAAAAAACACACATATATATAAGTATACATAGCTGATAAAACAAGCTATAATGCGACTGAGTACACTGCTACACCTGATCATAGGGTTCCCCTCCTGCTTAATCCCAGTGTAGCCTCTATATTTTTAAGACGTTGTTGCCTGAACTAAAAATAATAGAGCTAGTCTGCAATAATGAGCCTTGTGAAAAGCTGTGATCTGCCAGTCTGGAACAGCAGACTAACACCTAAGAGGTCTCTGTAAAATTAATTAATTTGGATCATTTGGTCAATTTGGTCATCATCGGGCATGATATGATAACTGTCTTGACAGAGACCCACTGAGTCAATAACTACCATTGTTAATAGCTATTCAGTATTTAACGCCTACTGTCAGAATCAAAATTGTTGTTTTCTGAAAGCTAAAGAAAAAAAGAAAATGATACATATACATTTGTCTAAACTTATTGTCCCTCTATATCGCTTTAATTAACTTTTTAACCCCAAAGCATCCAACCCTAACTCCAAGCCCCAGCTTCACCTAAAACCAGCATTCTTTTCAGAGCCAACATTTGGATATAATTATACTAATTATATTCTGTCACTGCAGTCCCCTGTTTAGCTCCAGTGAGAGACAGCTACCACTGTAGCTACATCTGCCATTGCAGAAAAATTCTCTGTCAGCTTGTGTTTCACATTTACTTCTTTTAGCGCTTTATGCATCTTTATGCTAAGTTCATAGCTGTTCTACTAAATGTAAAATCAGACTCAAAGCAGGTAAATCAGGTTGGAGGACAATGGAAAGACACATCTAGAACATTTGCATCACAAAATCAGCGCCTCACCGAAGACTCCAAACATTACAGATCTAACAATGTAAGAGCTCTCGAGGTCTTTCGTACACGGTAAAGTTTGCTGGACTCATTACTGAAACCTGGGCAGCCAGCACAGCTGTTCTGCTACCAACCCAGACACATGACTAAATAATTAATTTTTTACTTGTGTCAAGGTCTGAGTGAATCGCCATGTTTTGTTGCTGTTGTTGCTACCTGGAATATGTTCATTAAAAACATTCTTTACCATGCTATAGAGAGTACTTTCAGTCTGAGTAGAGAAAGAGTGAAATTCTTACAGCCTGATGCACAGTCTGAACCAATTGTAAACTAGAATGGCATTCAGACTATTGACTTTGGTGGAGGCAGTAGTCCATAATGATATACAGAGGCTTGCCACGTGATTCATTTATGGTTAAAAATGTCAGCATTATTGGACAAACACATATTTTTCTTGTTGCTGTATTCCCTGGTGGTAAAACGCCATAAAAATGTTTGTTCTTCAAAATGTTCCATTTTTTGTGTTAGGCTGTTACTGAAAACACCTTTGCGATAGACAAGGCTTGGATTGAATATCATCTGTGGTAGTTTAGCTGGATTGGAATGAAAAAAATCAGTGGAAATAATTTTAAAGTTTGTCATAAAATGTAATGTTCAACTGTCTACTATAGCAAAACCCAGCTCGATCCAAGGACTTCGACTGCACTTCCTGTGTGAAAATAAACAGTGCTAACTGTAGTTCACTATATGAGCTGGTGTGGAAGTATTTTGTGGGGGGTTTTCAGTGGTGACCTTGAGTTAATTTTATTTGACTTTTTAACTTGAGGGAGAACTTTATGTGCTTTGTCATATTTCAGGAAGCTCCATTTAAATCCGCTGAAGACTTTATTATTTCTGTCAGAAACGCAATGCTTTCCAAAGCCAGTAAGCAGTTTTTTAAAGTTCCAAAAAGTTGATTCTGTTCATCTCAACGTAGTGTTTTTAGTGGGCGAAACGTTTCGTCACTCATCCAAGTGACTTCTTCAGGAGACTGAAGAAGAACAGAATCAACTGAACTGAACAGAATCAACTTTTTGGGATTTACTTACCTGGATGATTGAGCACATGCCCACTTTGGCAAGGACTGCCTAAAGCTTGTACGTTAGTATGAGCAAGCAGCACATAAGATGGCTGATTACAGGAACCACCTGAGATTCAGCCTCAGATGCTGACAAAACAGGATTACTCCTAAAAGTCTGCAAATGAGCTCTTCAGTTAAGGGCTTCCGGGCAACAAAAATCCTCCAGGAGGCACAGCACCAGCTGCTCAATGAATGGGTGAGGCAAACAAATTTTACCATTGACGTGCTAAAATCTGAAGAGGAGCGGATCAGACGGGGACTTACAAGTTACGACTAAACGTTTCTCCCACTAAAAACGCTACGTCCAGATGAACTGAATCAACTTTTTGGGATTTACTTACCTGGATGATTGAGCATGCATCAAGGCAGTTTTTAAGTTGTAAAACATGGCATTTTTTTGTGGAGCAACTGTCAAGTAACATTACGCAGTATTATGGTTGTTACAGGCCTTGAAACACCTCTTCACAGGGACATAGGTCAGCATTGCCTCTTAAGACAGAGGAAGGCATCTCTTTACCTTTAGGCCCTTGTGTTCCATGTTGTGTTCTTTTGTTATTTCTCCCACTAATCACTGTGACACCGGTGGTGACACAGCTAGCAATCATTTGTCTCCAAGTGACCTTTGGACAAAAGCAGAGTGATGTAGTTACATTTCAAACCATGTGTACATCCTTGTATCCAGGTTGTGACCCGAGTGGAAGGACACACAGATTGATTAAGTGAAATTTGAAGTAGAATCTATGCATTACTAATATAGCAAAGTTTGCTATTTTTTTTAAATATGAGAAAAACAAATGTTTGTATTGCCTTTTTATTTGTGTCCCTTGGTGATCAACATGGAAGCAAGGTAGTGATGTATATGTGAGATATGGGAAGGATAACACTGATTTATTTTTGCCTTTATGTGATTTTCACTGCTCTGTACACTGTAGATCTTTCTCATTTCTTGAGAATGGGGTGTTAAAGACTGGGCTTTTTTTTTTTTTGAGACATACAATTTTCCTGCAAACACAATAAATTAAATGGTGAGTGAGTTTGGTGTTTTTGGCCTAGGAACCAGTGTAAAAGTGAGATCGAGTTCCTCGAAGCAGGTGCGTTGAAAAAAAAATGAGGATAATTTCTGCCCGTGTCTGGTTTTGCCCCAACAACACCAGTTTGTTCAAATGTAGCCATACATCTTTGTTGAGCTTGATGACGAATGAAGGGAGACAGGGAACACGAGGCTGCTCATGAAGAGCTTCAGTTTGGGGCACTTCGATTGAATCCACCTGCATCACGGGCTCGAGCTGGAGCATCTTCACAGCTAAACATATCTGACACCTTAATGGTGGAGGCAGGCGGGCATGTTTGTTTAGTGTCTGCAAGGAAGACAATTGTTTTCAAATTATCTCTGCACCTGTCTGCTGCATTGCTCCAGTCAGCTGTTTGCTCCCCCCCCCCCCCCCCCCCCCCCCCCCCCCCCCCCCCCCCCCCTGCCCCCCCCCCCCCCACCCACCCACCCACCCCCCCAGACAGCTGCTGTGAGCGTTTGGCCTCAGCTGAGACACGACTGGCCAGATGCAGATCCATTAAGCAGTAGTCATACCAGTATTCACCATTACATGTGTTAGCTTTCCACTTTCATACTGCACATATTCAGTTTACAGTGATAGTAGTGGCAGCCACAATTAACCAGATTTCATAGCTGTACAGTAGATAGCAAACAAATGAAACTGATGTCAGGCGTTGTTCCCAATAAAAGCAAGTCTCACAGCTGTGAAACCATGGTAACACTTCCAAACGCTTATTTAGATTGTTATTTTCTGCAATTGCTTTTAAATGCTTTGCCAGTGGCAATGCTACCCTGTTGCAGTCACCTGGAGCAGGAAGCCTACATCAAACCTTCTTATAGTGCAGCTGTATAAAGATGAGTTTTATGAGTATTTCCTGCAGACCGTTAAATCCCCTCTTTATCTCTAGATTGGCTAGACATCGGAGATCTTTTTTTTTTTTTATCTTTGATCTGCAGAACTGAGCTCTGAGATGATGTAAAAAAGCATTCTTTTGAAATCAACCAATTTGAACAGAAGCACATATGGAGAGATTATTTGCAGAAACACACACGAGTGGTGGTCAGAGTTTGACTGATTGCTCTTAAAGAAGCTCATAAAAACCCAAGGACAAGTGTCTAAAGCCCGAGCTGCTTTCACGACCTTGATGCCAGCTGAATTAAATTTAATTTGTTCTTTTCAGTTCCACTTACTCCGTCTCACACAAATGCTCATAGTCCATTGGTGGCATTAATAAGATTATTTATGAAAACCATTTATTTAGTCATGACTTAATCAGAGACAAGATAATTGCTCACACCCATGATTAACAAAAAATACGTGGAGTGAGATGAACGCCTACAAGAGCGCTTGTCCATCACACTAGGCCATGCAAGGCTATGGTGCCTTACTAAAGAAAAATAACACTACGCAGGTATATATACGCTCACCAGCCACTTTATTAAGTACATTTGCCTGCCTTATTCTTGGTGGCACAGGTTTCACAAGGTGCTCAGTCTGAGCAACATTCCTCAGAGAGTTTGGTCCATGATAACATCCCACAGGTGCTGCAGATTGGTTAGATACGCATCCATGAAACAAGCTTCCTGTTCCACCACATCCCAAACGTTGTAGTGTTTAAACAATGGCCAAAGTCGTTTAAAATAAAACTTCAGAGGGTTATCTTGACTACGTCTAAATTCCCTGAGTTGCTGTCACTTGATTGGCTGATTAGATACTTTCATTAATGAGCAGCTGAAAAGGTGTACCTAATAAAGTGACTGGTAAGTGTGTGACCCAATAATTTATTTACCGTATATCTTCCATTAGTAGCCCGGGCGCTTATTCAAAAAATTATCTGGCCGGTACGGCGTTTAAAATGGACCGGTGGTTATTGGAGACAGGCCCTTATTCACCATTCAGACGGAATGGTGATGGGTAAACGAAGTTTATTTGGCAGTAAAATAAGGTATGGCACCGTATTTACGGCCACAAAATGTAGGCAACAACAACGGATGAACATTTCAGGATTTAATGAACTTATCAATACAGCAGTATACAGTAGTATAATCATGAAAAACAGACGTCTTGCCAATGACGTCCTGCCAGCAGTCCGAACTTCGCACCAGCTCCACAAAGTCCCCTGCCGAATGTAAGGAAATGCAATCAGTTCCAAACTTAAGCATACCACAGGACATGAGCAGACCGGCGGCTATTTGCTTGACAGGTTTTCAAACCCGGCGCTTATTAGAAACCGGCGTTTAAAAGAGACAGGAGGTTATTGGAAGATATACGGTATATCTAAATCTACCAATGCCACTGTCTATTAAATATACATGTAATAGCTTTGTTTACCAATGCGGGGGATGCTGTGGCACTGGTTTTCTATTTCAGAAAAGTGTCATGAACTCACAACAAAATTAAGCAACATTATGTGTGTAATACTGTAGTCTATAAGGGAACGAAGCTCAAGAGCATTGCCAGTGAGTCATGAAACGCAGTGTCAAGAACAACATGAGGACAATCAAAACTGCCAAAATCTGTTGGGTTTTTGCAAATGCTTTGCTCATCAGCCCTAAATATATAATGAACTGACTAACTCAAATGTGTTGGAGGGACATCGCTGAAACACAGAAGTATGAACTATTTTATCTCTGCTCTGTTTGTGCTGTGGCAGTAAAACTAGCCAGTCACATTCCAGTGAGCGTAGAAAGGCTACTGCAAGCACCAGCAGAATTCCTTGTGACCTGGCCAGCTGATTGGCCTATAATATGACAGCAGTGTTAAAAATGCATAATTACAAGGCACAGCCACAGAGTCCATCTCTGCTTTTGACTTAAACGCTGTGTTTGCCAGGTCACCGGTCACGCGCTTATGCACATCAACATACAGAAATGTTATTAGTGCTTTACTGAAGTGCTGTAAAACCACAAAACATCTGTTGTTATTTTTTGCTAATACACAAGGACACTGAAATAGCATTTTCTGGCAGGGCCATCCTCAGTACACATTCAGTAACAACTACCCTTCCTGAGTCGATTGCTCCGTCTCATATTCCTGACTTGAGATGTTATGCCCACCAGGCAATAACAACATGTAGCATTATGCAATAATGGAGCATGTGACATGTTCTTCATCACTGGGGGAGTTTACACTTTTGTTGTGAAAGTTTTTTTGGGTTTTCTTTCACCCAAAATACATAAAATATAATTTATTTTATAGTGAGGCTGCTTGGGCCAAATTTGACCCACATCTGTTCGGATGCATTTTACATCGACCAGTGTGGATAAAAGTAACTTGTTTCGTGTTTTTTAGGGAATCTGGAAACTGTGAAACTTGTCTGTAACTCTATTGATGAAGTGCACAGAATAAAAAGTGCTTTGAGTTATCGGTATGAAAAAAAAAAGCACTACAAGAATGTTACATTTGCACCTGCCTTTTAACAGAATCTATTTTTTCTGAGTGAGCTGAGATTAAAACAGAGATCCAAATGGGAACCTGGGGATCCTGACATTATAAAGGCACCTGAGCTGGCATTTCAGTGAGTGTGGGAAACACAAGCCTCGCATATGCAAAGTTTCCTGTCACTGATTTGAATGCACGGGCTAGTTTGAAAGAAACAGCTTTTTATGTTTTGTGTTCCTCCTGGTCATTACAGTACACAGGACATTATGTTGTGTGATAGTAGATGTTTTTCTCTAAAATCAACTCTAGTAAATCCTAACAATACACTCTTCCTAGCTGTCTGAAATAATTAATTGAGAATTAAGCACCCATTCATTAAAACCAAATAGGTTATTTAAACATTCTGAGTAGAGCTTCACAGATACTGTGAAGACATAACACATGAACAGCATGTTAACAGTAGTTAAGCTAGTCAGTCATTTTCCAGTTTCAAATTCCCAGATTAACTTTACATTTGCCCAAATTTTGTTATACCGGATGAGGATGCACAAGCACAGGATGTGAAAATGAGCGATGCAAACCAAGATGATATGTTGTAGAGTTCATGTGTGTACTGTCATCGTGTGATGGTGAATGAATCTGTTTCGAAAACTTCAAAAAAGACCAACTGCAGAGGATTTTTGTTTTCAGGGGGATTTTCACATTCATCACAGCGCTTCTAGATATTATAACTACAGGTGAGCTGTTTTAATGTTGTCGGTTATTACAGGAAGAACTGCGCCTGTGATGGAAGAAACATGGACTGATGGATGTAAACACCCACCCACCCTCACCATCCACCCCTGATACCTCAGCCACTTCACACCTCCTCTACTCCCCCTGCTCACTACTATCCAACCACAGCATCCAGCACACAAGGAAAAAATACGACTCCAGCCTGTCTCTCTTAGGAGGGAACCAAGGAGAATCAGAGCCAGGAAAGCAGCGGGTCCAGATGGCATCAGCTCAAGGGTTGTCAGGTCCTGCGCAGATCAACTGTGTGGGGTGATGGAGCACATCTTCACCCTGAACCTGAGGCTGGGGAGAGTTCCACAGCTCTGGAAAACCTCATGTGTTGTACTAGTGCCAAAGACTCCACGTTCCAAGGACCTCAACAACTATAGGCCATTCACCTCCTACATCGTTCCCTCTCTCACCTGGAGACCGCTGGGAGCACTCTGAGAATCATGTTCTTTGATTTCTGTAGTGCCTTTAACACCATTCTTCCCACAGTCCTGAAGGACAAGCTGGAGAACACAGGAGTGGACCATCACCTCACTACATGGATACTGGACCACCTCACTGACCAACCACAGTATGTGAGAACTCAGGGCTGTATGAATCCAGGCAGTATGGGGGCCCCACAGGGAACAGTTCTGGCACCATCCCTCTTCAGCATCTACACTGCAGACTTCTCCCACACAGTGCTTCATTCAGAAGTTCTCTGATGACTCTGCAATAGTCGGCCTCGTCACTGATGGGGACAACAGGGAGTACAGAGAACTGACCCAAGGCTTTGTGGACCAGATCAACACTGGATAAACCAAGGAGCTGGTGGTAGACTTCCACAGGCACAAACATCCTCTACTGCAACAACTAAACGTTCAAGGTATGGACATTGAGGCTGTGGATAGCTACATGTATCTTGGTGTTCCTCTGAACAATAAACTGGACTGGACTCACAATTCAGATGTCCACTACAGGAAAGGGCAGAGCAGAACTGCTGCAGAGACACATACACCAAAGTATTTTATTCTATTTATATAGTACCTATTCTATTGTATATAGTATTCTTTTTATTTTGTATAGTATGTTATTCTGTTTACCTTAGTCTATGCTATTGTTTTTCTCTTTTTTCTCTCAATTTCTTACTGCTCTTGTACTTCTGACCAAAGTTTTCCCACGTATGGGACTAACAAAGGTTTATCTTATCTTATCTTAAAGAAATACTTAATTGTAACTTCTTTTTTTTTTTTTTTACCTGTATTTAACATGTCGACCTAATGATCAACAGCCTGAATTATGAATTCGACATTAGAATCACAAGAAATGTTTTTGTCCTCCCACTTGCAATTTACAAACAGCTCTATCTGGTATAAATTGATCGAGTGTCTCAAAAGGAGCGGACATCAGTCGCAGTGAGCACATAGATATTTGCTCCAAGCACTCTTTGAAACCAGTTCACCAGCAGTTTAATTTTGTGCAAGCTTGAGTCCATTTGCAGTATATTGCTGCCTTCAGGAATGAGCAGCGCGGATGATTGGCTCTTACATGTTCACACCTGGTTGAACATGGGTGGTGTGACATTCATCTAAGGCTAATTGTGTGCCTGATTTTGAATAAAACTGATAAGAACATTACGACACAGCATATCCCGCCGTTGAACTGTCTCTATGACGAATCAGTTAGCGGCATTTTAAAGCCTCTTAAGTGCGAGTGGGAAAAGAAAAAAATATCTTTTTGAACAAGAATAATATTTTCCCGATATTTATTTCATCTACATAATGTCTTCACTACACATCATGAGTCACATTCAATCTCAAGACATGAACTCATAAGCCTGTTATGCACCACCACCTGCTGAGCTTCTCAATTAATTTCGCCACCTTTTGCGAAATCACATCAGTAGAATTAAGTCTGTGCAGATATGCAGTTAAAAAAGTGAACACAGTGTTCAGCCATCCTCCACTTTGCCCGCGATAACGCCACAATTTCCCCCTTTAAAATGAATCCAGCACAAGGAATTACCCGCAGTGTCATTTTCCCTGCTTGATCACACAGATTTCCCTATCACAGGTTTTTGCAAAAAAAAAAAAAAAAAAAAAAAAAAAAAAAAAAAAAAAAAAAAAAAAAAAAAAAATTTAAAAAGAAAGAG
>VURO01019192.1:0-13314 GCA_015108175.1 Pelvicachromis taeniatus
TGCCCCAGTGCCAAGAAGCAGTGTTGGGCTATTGTCCTCCTCACCTGTCCCTGCCAGTCGCCCCCCCCCCCCTGTTTGCTGCCTTCATCTTTGGCCAACTTTTCTCCATTTTCCACCCCCCTCGTTTTTCCTCTGCTTCGTCTCCACTTCCACCTCTACCTTCACACCTTGCTTTCACAAACACTTCACACCTGAATGAAAGGTGAACGTCCTACAATCCCACTGGACTCATTTGTCTTTCCTTTGTGACAGATGAACGCTGTCCCCCACAACTCATTACAAATGGAAAACAAAGAGATTGCACTGCTCCGCTCCTCTCACGCTCCTCTCACGCTCCTCTCACGCTCCTCTCACACTCCTCTCACACTCTCACTCCCATCATCACATTCTCGTCCCTCCTTAAGTGCTGGGTCTTGCCTGGGCAGGAGAGCTGCTGTCTTCCTCTGGGCTCAGGAGGAAGCCTCGTTGAGCTGATTCCAATAACTTTTCATTTTCCTTCTGCTCCTGTGGACTGCCCTGGGTTTGCTCTGTGCGCCTTCACACACACACACACACACACACACACAAACACACACACTCATATGCACATGCCAGGACTTGTAGTTCAAAATCTGTGTGCTCGTTCCTATTTTTTCAATTTCTTGTTTTAAATGTGCGCCTGCAGTCTGCATGCCCTGCGCTTCAGCACAGTTCATTAAAATAATTAATAATGCATTAAACTAAGAATTCAAATGGCAGGATATTAAGCCCTTTAAACACAAGATCAGGGTTTCCAATGTAATTAGACAGCCACGCAAAGTCCTCGTCTTTCCCATCTGTAATGAGGAACAAAGACGATTCCTACGCTAAGAGAAGAACCGTTGCAGTGAATGACATCATGTTTGTGCAAACTGCAACATGTTGTGCTTTTAAGACTTAGCACAGGGTTGCAGTTTGCTTCTGACAGCTCAAACTGCAACCCAAACATATTTCATTGTGTAATGAGCAAACTACCCGACTGGTAAAGCCAACGTGGAAACGCTGGCATTCCTGCTTACATAATCGCTTCAATCGTTCATCACTTCTTGAAAAAGTAACTTTTCAAACGGACACTTGCAGGTTTACACCTAGGAGACTCCAACCCGAATAGCAGCCACTCATCCGCTTCTGGGGGTGTTTCTAACAATAACTGAGTGAGCATTCTGGGCCCGGCCTCTAAAATGCCCCCACCACATGCACACAGCCCAGCGCCTGTGGATGTGACCGCCAAGGAGGCCCAGCACCGCCGGCCAGCTCAGCACCACCGGCCAGCTCAGCCTCATCAGGCCTGGAAACGTGGCAGCTGGCAGTAGGAGAGAACAGAGGAGGAAACAGACACCACTGTGTGTGTGTGTGTGTGTGTGTGTGTATGTGTGTGTGTGTGTGTGCGTGCAGGTCAGTGCATGAGCCACCCAGTGACTGAGAAACACTAGAGATTGTTACTGGAGAGAGAAGAGTCCCATTACCACACAAGCCTCTTTGTGTGACTCTCTGTGAGTGTCTTTGTGTGTGCATACTCCAAAAAAATCCTTATCATGCATTTGTGTGTGCATGAGTGAGTCTGTCAGCGCTGTAAAACAATTTTAAACTTGAGACCACTTTAATAAAGTAGTAGTTTTTCAATTCTTTTTAAACCTTTATGAATTATTGAGTCAGGAACAGTCAAACAGGTACATAAGCATCCACTGTTGGCAGAATACAACAGCTGAACAAACACTAAATGTCATTTTTAAAGGCTTTTACACATCAGACGTGTAAAATTCATTAGAATATTTCATGTGTTAATAAGAGCCATTCACACCAATCGCATATTTGGCTTTACGGCATCTATTTTTTCAGGTCATGCTCAATCCTTCGTTCACAAAAGTGAGACTCAAGACATTTTAATCTTGTTAAATCTAAAGATTAAAATGGGATATTATCAAGATATTAGTGCTATTTTAGCCCAGTCCTTTAGCTCGCAGGTTTTGTCCACAGTTTTCAGATACCGTCAGTGGGAACACTGGAAACCACGAGTACAGCTAAAACAGGAACTCAACAGGATGCATTGAACAGGTGGGATATTTGTTAGCTGGCAACATTGCATGTGTTAGCTTTCTCAGATGTGCAGTTTCAGTGCAGAGGCTTCTGTGATTATCACCGTTCAGTGTGACCTTTAACAGGTACAGACTTTATTACCTTAGTGATTAGATGCTTGGATGAACCATAGTTTTGTAGCCTAGCAACAGTGCTGACATGTAGTGCATGCATGCTCGTGCACTGGTAACCAGTTAAGCTTAGACTATCTGTCTAATTCATCTTTTAAAGAAGCAGCTGAACTAACCTGGCTCCACAGTGCAGTGCGTTATACAGTCGCCTAAATTTGAGAACGTGTCAGGAAGGGCGTGTGCAAGCAAGCAATTTATTATTGCAGCACTTTCAGACAACTCCCAGCTGAAAACAAAGTGCTGTACACTTGACACGCCAAAAAAAGGGGCATGTCTGAGGGGCAGAGAAAGTAGCTTTGATGGAAAAGGCGTGTGCAGCAGTCAGCATTAGCAATTTTGATTTGTTTAAGTTTACAATTAAGTAGTGCAAAAGACTGTCACAGTCCTGGGCCACCTGACCCAGTGTTTTAATGTCATTATTATTATTGTCATCATATGTTCTACTTTATTCTGATTATGTATTCTGGTAGAGTTTCTTCTTCTCCTTAGGGTTTTGGCTCTGTGCTCCCTCTGTTCTCCGTCTCTACCGTGTCTCTGAGTTCAGTCTGTGTATTTCCTGTTTTACTTTGAAGGTCCGTGTCTGATGTCAGCGTGTTCTGTTTCGCGCTCTCCCTGTTTCGTCAGGTTAATTAGGTTCAGCCGTGTCTCCCTCCTGTGAGCCTTTTCCTTGTTACCTTGTGTGTATATTTCGTGTGTGGTTCCCTCTGGTCTTCGTCGAATCGTCCGCCCGTCATGCCCAGTCTTACCCCTGTTCTGTCTCCTCCTGTTTTCAGCTTTCTAGTCTCTTGTGTTTAGTTTCAGGTTCGTGTTAGGTTTTAGTTTTCCCAGTTTCGGTTCTGTTGCTCCTCACCTGCCATTTCCTATTTTGTGTGAACGTCAGCAACTGTGAATAAAAGTGAATAAAGTTCCCTCTCAGTAAAGTCAGGGCCTGCTCGTGGGTCCTTCCTATCAGCCAGCCCATTAAGAAAGCTGATTTCAGAGTACCACCCAAAGGAGCAGACAAATATTTGCTTGGCAGTGGACTGGATGGGTCATTTGGTTGGTACTAACGGCAAACTTCAATCAGTCAATTCAGCAATTGATACGAATCATGGAACGCCGGAGAGCACAAACAAGCCGCAGTCTGAGAAGCTGTAAAAGCTGTAAAAGCAGAGTCTTGCCAAATTTGTCAGGAAAGTTTGTCCGTCACAACCTTAAAATACTCAAAACATGATTGCATGAACCATGAAGTCACATGTAAAGCATGCATACATGATGCTACCTTATTAGTCAGTAGTCACAGGACACTCACCGGGTCCAACAAACTGTGGTTTGGCTCCAAGTCCACAGCTTGAAGCCAAACCACAGTTTGTCTTGAAGGCAAGACGGATTCTCACGTGATAGTGATATCCTACAAGAATCCAGCTGCACCGGAAAGTATTATTTACACAACCTGTATATCTAATAATGGTTACAATTACAAAACAGCCATTTCTTTAGGGAACCTGAAGCCTTTTGGATAAGAAGAGGGCAAAAGGTGGGGTTCACTCTGAACAGGGTGCCAGTTTGTGCTTCTCTCATTCTCGTGCCTTCAATAAATTGCTAGAAAAACAAACAAGAAGCATGAATGAGATCAACACAGCTGTGCAGGCTTTTTGAACTAGAATTGATAAACGACTTTTAATCTGCTAATTTAATGGTAGTTCCTCGTGTTCAGCTTTCACAACCACAAACTAAAACTACATTTCTAATCCATTAGCTTGAAATCAAAAATCAAAAATTGACCAACATGAAGTCGACTTAACTCCAAACATGATTGCAGCATGAGGTTTAGTTCTGTGGGTGTTTATCAGCAGAGAGGACTGAGGAGGTATACTCATAATAAAAAAAAAAAGATAGATGCGTTTCAGCTCTTTGAAACTTGTTGATATTTGAGTATTTCGTGAGTTGATGCTGCAGAAAATATGACGGGAAACTCGCGTCAGGCAGGCTGGATCTGCTGCTGATCTTATTAACAAGATTAAAAAAAAGTGGACAGTGATAAGTGCTAAGAGATCCCTTCAATGTAAATGGTGTGTGAGGCTTGAATACCTCACACACCACGCAGCTGGGAGAAAAACCCTCTAAGGAAGCATCGGCGCATACCTTCAGCTCAAACGCAGCTAATCACTATCACATTCACAGGAGATCGGCGTAAAGACTGCATCCTCCACAGCAAACATGCGTGTCAACAACCATCCTGCTTAATTACCCATAAACCTGCAGTTCTTCACTTGGCAGACCATTTTTGTCAGAGCGCGAAATGCTTCAGGGAATCTTTACGCAGTATCAGCGATGTAGACGTTGCCATCCATCATAAAAGACAGAAAAATCTGCTGAATGTCGCTTCTACGTCAATAAAGCCACACATTCATGCTTTAACCTTTAATGTGAGAATTTACTACGTGTTTGTTGCTGAATTATATATCATTAAATCGGGCAGATCTCTTCTGCGGGGCCGTCTCCCTGTGCACCTCTGCACCCCTTATAGCCCTGCTGCTATTTTTAAATCACTCCATGGAAGCACATGAAAAATTGACAGGAGGGCAAATCCACAGCCAAATGTTGTCCCACAGCAGAAGACCTCATTTACAGTCTGATCCTGAGGAACGGGAACAATAATGAATTCCCCCGAAGCCCACTGAATGTAACAGCACTCATGGTCACACTACTGATACATAAGTTCACAGTTACAAAACAAAATAAAAAGACATTCTTTCCTGACTGTCAGAACAGGAGCTCCGTGGCGATAATGTGACCTAAGATGACCTTTGAGATAGTTTCCAAACCTCAGGATCACTCCCCTGTTATTCTAAGCTCATATCTGTTTACTTTGGACAGCTGTTTTTCTTTTTTGCTTTATTTTGTTAAACAACTGATTGCGCCATCTTCTGCCATATAAGCATTTAACTAATGAAGAAAAACATCAGAAGACTGAGTAACTATGAAAACCTTTGCTAGCTGCAGCGCTGTTCTCTGAAAAAAGCTCTGTGCATGCAAGTCAAGCACTTTCACACAAAAGTGGGAAAACACGAACCTGGCAGGGTGATGGAAGAGGCCAAAACTACTGCCTCAAACGTGAACGCACTCCCGTTTAATAAAAGTGAATCCTCAATCATTAAGACTTTGCGTCACAGAAAGCAAGAAACACATGCGCAGACAAATGCTGGGGCTTTAATGTAACACGTGAATTTGTTACCATGTGAAATGTGCATTTCATTGCACCAGATGTCACAGGCAAACCCGCTCCCAGGCCATAAATATGCTAACGTATAGCATTTTGACTCCAGCCTGTACAGACCTGCAGCTGTAAACGTGCATTTGCATGCAAAGCAGCGGCGGATCAGTGTGAAGTGTGTTACAGCCACTGCAGGTCGACTGGCTCTGCGACAGCAACAGTTTAGGTAGTGACGTGTTTTAGAGAAGCATGTTTGTGGAAGTCTGTGTATGCGGTGTGAGAGAGAATAGGTTACTGTTTTGTTTTTTTTACATGTGGGTAACATTTTGAAAACTGGTCCGTCGAGTTTTTTCTCCTTTGATCTTCCCGTGTTTATCTCTAGAATTTCAGCCGAGCCTTGGATGGTGATCAATATGATGTAGGTCACATCGGTAATGGTTACCTGGTCAGTGCAAAGGAAAAGCTATATTCATTTTCTTCTCTGTAGGCGGCTGATACAAGTCAGAGCTCCAAAAATAGAGTTTGATGTTGAGAAGAGTCGGTTACGCCACACCTCTCATTCAGGGATAACTGATAGTCTTTGTTAATCAGCCACGTCGTGTTGCCTTTGGAAACATTTTATCTGCTGCTGTCACACACTGTACAGCCTATGAAACATGACTTCACTCAAACTAGAATAAAAAGGTGAACCGTCTCCAAAAAGAGCAGCTGGGACTCTATCAGTTCATTTTAAACTGAAGAAGCCTTTTCAAGCACTCGGGGATACGACTACATGGATGACCTAAACCTACACAGATGTGATGCAGTTACTTTTTTTAAGTAATAGTAGTTAAATGAATATATGTTATATATGTTATGTTACCCAATTAACATAAAAAAAAAACACTAAATAACTTCTCCTACATGGTGTGTTATGTAGCAGGAACACAGACTGTATATAATAGATGTATGACTTTGCACACTTGTTACTGTGTCAGCATTTTGGCCTCTGTCGGGTTTTTTTGCAGCGACCATGTTTGAATAAAAGGGTGGAGTGCCAAGGTATCAACAAGCTAACGCCAACAAGCTTGGTTAGCAGTAAAGGTGCATATATCAGCATATGACAGCCTAAATAAAATATTATAATTTCAGCAATTCGTCTTATTTGTCAGATAATTTCATTGATCAGTGGAGGTAAGCTGTAGAAGACAGCTGTAAGCCAGACCATGTTCAAACGTTGACCCGCTGTTTAGCTTTCGTGAAGGGCGGAAACTATTCGCAGAGCAGGTCTGTGAGAATCGATGTGCCTTTGGAGCCAGCCTGGGATTGCGTTTTCTCACAGGTATGCGTTGGCTTCACTTTTCAGACCTGGAGGTTGCAGCTCGAGGGTGAATTTCCCTTTACGCTTGAGATTCTGCCTCTTATCCACACTGTGCAGTCTGTTTGCGCTACGACTAAAAATGAATATGAGAAAAGGTGGAGAGGTAAATGATCAGTCTGCCAGTTAGCGTCTGCATTTGCATCGAATAGCGATTCCCCGCCCCCTCATTCAATTTCAATTTCAATTCAATTTTATTTATATAGCGCCAAATCACAACAACAGTCGCCTCAAGGCGCTTTACATTGTAAGGTAGACCCTACAATAATACATACAGTGAAAAACCCAACAATCATATGACCCCCTATGAGCAAGCACTTTGGCGACAGTGGGAAGGAAAAACTCCCTTTTAACAGGAAGAAACCTCCGGCAGAACCAGGCTCAGGGAGGGGCGGGGCCATCTGCTGCGACCGGTTGGGGTGAAACCGCTGCTCAGGGAACGTCTTTCAGCCTTCAGATAACAGAGGTCAAAAGGCCTCCGTGACATTTAACAGCAGTCCTGCCGTCGCTGCGCACTAGAAGAATCCATCATGTTTGTTTTTTTTGTTTTCTTTAACTCGCTCCCCTCCCACAGAGACAGACAAGTTTAGCTCTCCAATCCCGCCGGCCTCACCAGTGGGTGTGTTTTCATTACAAACATGCTGTGTGTTGAGAAATGCTTTGGTCAAATCTCCAAGAATGTGTCACACAGTAAGAGTGACGTTTGTGCTGAAAGTGGCTTCTGATGTCTTCAGAATAAAGGTATACGTATCATCAAGAAGAAAAACTCTTCAAGCAGGTCAAGAACAGCTGATTAGTAAGAAGTTGTAGCTGACAGGAAGAGGCGGGGGTAACTCCAGGACACTCTGCAGATGGTGGAAGCCCAGACTGTGATTACTGAAGGCTCTACCTCTCATACCAAACCTTTTATTCTAAGATTTCTCGAAAACAAATGAAGGAAAAGACAAAAACAAGACAGGAAAAGATGAAAAAGTCGTAAAAGCAGTGAAAGAACACAGGAGCTGAGTCGGTGTGACCACACGGGCTTCACCAACGCTGATAAAAAAAGTGACTGGTGATATTTTCGTCACACTATCAAAACTATCAAAACATGCAAATGACAACACTGTAAGCTTCTGCTGACATGCACCTCTCAAACAAACAGGTTCACTCCTCGCTTTCACAAATGTAGTACAAATGTACTGCATTTGTAATGTAGTACAAATGCTCGTGCATGCTTTCTGTGTGGTATGATAAAGTAAAAGGTTAGTCCTTTGTATTAGCTATAATCAGGCTTGTTGACCTGCAAAGTTACAAAGTTGCACAGCATTGGAATAAAACTGTTTTTTCACCAGTTTAGTTAACTAGGGTTTGAATTCACACAAGCAATTTCTTTTTTTATCAAGTGGTCAGAACTTAACAGACTTAACAGTGTGGTTCGATACGCTGAGGATTTTCTTGGGCCGCGCCAAGAAAAAGATGCCACACCAGCTTGATAAATCAAAGCGCCTCCCTGCTGTAACAACAGCCACATGCATGACGCTGCAGGTTCAAATCAAAAGAATGCCTCCACCTACAGCAAAGGTCTCTGGGAAGTGGGCAGACACACCTCAATTTTCACACCCACCCGGCGCGGTTTGTCAGCGTTGTGACCGTTTCAGGCGCTTGATTACGAACAAAGTGCTATGGTAACAGTGTGACGGTACAGCAGGGCGTGGCTGCTCGCACAGAAAGCATGCATGTGCAATGAGTTGCCCCTGGATGAACTCATTTTAAAACAAAACTAGGGGAAAAAAAAGAAAACACTTGCTATGCTACTGTACTTTGACGAGCTAGCGTTCCCATGTTGAGACTGACGGGTGTGTCCCCGCCAAACTGACAGATGAGCGCCACACCCCTTCTGCATTTTTCCAAGCTTTTCATTTGTCATGTCGGAGAAACAGCTCCTTGTTCCTTCTGAAAATGACACCGCCAATTTTTCATTCATTCGAGAGGGAGACTTGTGGAAAACACAGACGCTGTCATTTCTGAGCACTTTGACTTCAAAGTGTCTGTAACTGCAGACAGAAACCAGCAACTGTTGCATCAGAAATATTGTAATAATACTATGATCACATTGATTCAGATTGATTCTGTGATCAGATGATCAAACTGATCATTTGCCGTCTTGTTTTTTTGGGTTCACATTTTGATCTTTTTGTTGCATCAGCGCTGATACTCAGGTACAAGCAAGCAGCATTTTGTATATAACTGTAATGCAGTCCATCCTTTGCATTTACACGTCAGTGCAGTTTACTATTAAATACAGTTTGGGGGTTTCTTGCCTCTCGAACGCTTTGCAGAGTGAACCTGTTGAACTAGATTGTGGTGTGGTTCAAATCCTCTTCTCTCTAGGTTTTTCTCTTTAATCTTGAAATGACACTGTCAGGTCATGGACCCACCTCTGACTTGTTATAACAAGCTACAGTCTCATTTGCCTAATGGTGTATTCATCACCGACATGAAATGTCTGTTGGTGGAGTTTCAACTTGTACTCCTATTGGTGCTGCCTTTTTCAAAAAATAGTCTAATCGTTTTTTGCACTTTTCATTCGTCTTAACCCAATAAAATGAACTAAATATACTTTAAACAGATTTGAAGCTTTTGTAGCTTTAGAGACAGTGATGCGCTAACGCCTGGGCAGTACTGAGACTTTCTCTACCCAGTACGAAGGCTTTTGTGGCCAGCTGAACTGGAGGTCCTTACCTCCTCCTCAACACTTGTCGCAGGGCTCTTGATGGGACTGGATGAATGGCTGAACACAGATGAAGACTTCCTGCTGGTGCTCTGGAACGGCCGACAAAAAACGGAGAGAAGAAAGAAGAGACTGTCAGACATAAAGCCAACTTCAATAAACGTCAGTCCGCGGGACGCTGAAATGGAGTGCTTGAAGGCAGCGGAACGCAGTTTTGGAACTTCTGTATTTTTGTCTTTTGGGTTCCGCCACATTTTTCTGCGTTCCGGTACTTACTGAATAGACAATATCACAAGACCGATAAAAGACTACATTAGAGTTCCTGCAAGTATTTTTTCCCACTTCAACTACTGACTGAATCCATCAACCCAACTGAACCCCATCAAAATAATCATCATCATTTATCTTATAGCGAGAAGCCCCGTTTGAAACAAGCTGCACCCCTCATTAAAAATCCACTAGTAGAAAAAACTATCTCAAGCTGAGTCTTTAAAGCAGTCTGAAGCTGAGGCCCCTTAGTAACGTCCACCTTGACTTGAATCTTGCTCTGCTAGACCCAAACATTGCCTCATTGTCCTACGACACTGAACCCCATCTTACTTTGTTTCCCAGGTTCTCCCCTGTACTCTTCAAACAAATAATCACATGGTACACAAACTCTACAGCCCACATAAATAAATCTAAAATTGTGCTTTTGTGTCATGACCTTCAGGATACCCAGCTCAGAGCACTAAAAAATAATGTTGCAAAAAAATGGAGGTCATTGCAAAGTTAAGTGCAACTTGGAAAAATTGGAAAACACATTTTTGTCCCATTTGAGGACGTTTAGTCAGAAACAATGTGCCAGAAATCTGAATACAGCTGCTTTAGCCTTGTTTCCTGACATTGGGACAATTGTTGACACTTGGTTTTATATGTTCACTCTGAATGAATTAGCAAAAAGGCTAATTGAATCCGAGCCAGTAAAAATCAAAATACATTTCAACGAGGCAAACAAGCTGTGAATTAGTCCAAAAACGGTCCAAAAGGCACAGTAGAACTCTGAAATGCAGGCAAATGCAATCCTCGGCTATTTTTGCCCCTGAATCTATTGTTAATGAAAGCATACATTAATGCGCATGCCAATTAAAAGTTTTGCAATGCTTTTAGAAATCAGAAAACAAATCGGTGATATGAGGACACCAGTGCACCTGCTGCAAATGTCAATATTTTCAGTGAAACCTGCAGGAGCTCTCACAGCTGTTACCCATGAGAACCACTACTTCATGGCTCTTATGTTTTCTTCTGGTCTCCACTGATGGATTGAATTGTGATATTATTGTGTGTAATTTATCAGGATACTCTTGTGAGTCACTCGGATTCCCATTCCTAATCAGCCCGTCCTATTAAAGTCCTATTAAAGTCCTATTAAAGTGAGACATCTGGATAACGAACCGTTTCAAAATGACGTTTAACCCTTTATTTACCACAAACCAAGTCCTCTTTAAATGACTGTAACTTCATTACCTCATATACTGCATGTCCTTATGAGACAGCCTCCAGTCAGTAAGTACTAACTATAGATCACGGCAGCTTTTTCTAAAGTGAAAATACTGTAAGTTACTGGCATAATAAATCAGCTTCAGCTCCTCCATTAATTATAAAAATTGGAAACGAAAGCCGAGCGGCAGCTTAACCTTTGATCACCTGAGTCTACTCGAGCAGATGCCGATCCCGTCAGGTGGAAGATAAATGAGTCTTCAAAAGTCAGACGGGGCGTGGCAGCACTTCTTTATCACATACGGCGTGAGCACTTAGCTTTGAATGCAGTGGCTTAAGCAGCAGAATGAGCCTGAAATTGTAAGTAGCCAAAAGAAGTTTTTCCAATTCTGCTGCACTCGACGCTACAAAGATGAACTAAAACCATCATTAAAGAAGCAGCAGAGGAAAATGTAGAAAGCTGAAATCATACAAATGTTTTCAGCCTGCAGCAGAAACCTTGTGTAAACCTTTCCAGGCGCAGAGGCCAAAATATTCAGGAAGCGATTATTGGAGAAGGGAAGCGTTCGCTGGCAAGACTTCGGAAACTGGAGGACCACACCGGTGCCTCGTAAATCAACAAATGATCAAGGAAGATGACGATTAAGAGAAATCGGAGCTCAGGCTGAGTGTGCCAAGACGGCAAAACTCCGAGACCTAGAGCACACTTGGTGCTGATCGTGAGAGTCTGCTGCTAAAAATGCCATATTGTGTTTTGCCAGCAACCGAGCTCTAAGCAGTTTGGTTTACTGGCAATGGGCCGAGCTGGCAAAAGTTTCTTAATCCTTAAATAAATGTGGGGAGATAATGCAAGCTATTTAAAGCACATCGTTCTTACCTCTGCTATAGTAGCTTTGTATGCTTCACAATTCAAAGTGATCCTCGTTTATCATAGTCAGCCTCTGGCATCTTCTGACTGGCTTCACCTTAGAAACAAATGATTGTAACTACAAGTGGACAGTGCTGCTGTTCTCAGAGCTACAGTGGCGTGCCTGAGATGACCTTCTCTTTTCTAAGTGACCTCATAAAAAGCTAAGAGCAGAAAAAACTGCCTTTACCTGAGCATGAGTCTGGAGCCTGAACACCGGGCTCATACATTATCTGCCTTTTCAGCACAGCGACACTTTCCTGTATAAGCAGTAAGAAAACTAAATACTGTAATCAGAGTATCTAAGTAAACATGTTAAACAACAACAATCACTTAATACCTGACAACTGCTGACACGGGCAAGTTTCACCGTCTCAAACTGTATTTTTAACCTTTAAGAATTCACTGCTGACCAAGTTTGACCCAAGTTACTAAAAACCTACTTTTAGAAATAATAATGCACGGACTGGTGACGGCTACCTGGCTCACTCTTCTACCACATGCACCTTTTTATAGAAGCAAGAAAAGACCCCCACCTCAACTACTACTAGTTATTCAAGAAGGGTAACTATTAAAAAGCGGCCCCCTTCTTGGAGATGTTTTGCAGACACGTTACTACGACCTCCATGAGTAGCTACAGTGTGAGCGAATGGTTGCGCTCTCCGTGTTCTCACATAATGAACAGAAGTTCTTACCGTAATACAATTAAGCATTTATATGTATTTATTTTTATTTCTTTAAAGATATGAAATCAGTCAAATATTGTTACAAAAATCTCAACTAAATGTTTTCACACTGATTTTCACTCTGCTGAACCCCATTTTTAAAAAATTGCACATGCAGTATAATAATGGGAAAAGCTCGATTTTTTTTATTTACATAGTAAAAATCTAGATTCCTCCTTCATGCCAGCAAATCCGAAAAAGTGTCTTCAGCTGCACAAACACAGCCTCAGCCTCGAGAAAATGCACAGCACGGTGAGAGAAATGAGAAGCTGATGCCATGTTAGAAACATGCTTACATAGCTGATGCTTTCCTGATGGCTGACCCATACTGTTTGCACACAGCAGTCTATACTCTTCCTGCTCTGACAGCTGCTTGCAACTTAGACCAATCACCCATCTAAAGATGCGTAGCAGCCGTGTGTGAGCAGAAACTGATTTATAGCAACACAAGATCTACTACATCGCATCAAATCCACCAAATCTATCTGTAGCGAGTAACACGCTTAGTTTTAGTGAGTGAAATCAGTCAGTATGTAGCCCACTGAACAGTGATTAAAAATATATATATAATAGTGACAGTATAACAGTGTGAAAAATGTCTGAACCGTTTTGTGTCGACTGTCACGTCTAGTTACTTATAACCAATGTAAATAACAGAAGATGACCCAAAGTGCTTTAGAGACAGCTACATTTAAAATCAGCCCTCCAAAAA
>VURO01019194.1:0-10481 GCA_015108175.1 Pelvicachromis taeniatus
TCCCTTAGTGATGCTGTGATAGGTTCAGACTGCTGGGGGACTCCCATGATGCATTGGGTTTTTCCTTTTCAGTCACCTTTCTCATTCACCATGTGTTAATAGATCTCCCTGCATTCAACCATCCTTGTTATTAATCTCTGTCTCTCTTCCACAGCATGTCTCTATCCTGTCTTCCTTCTTTCACCCCAACCGGTCGCAGCAGATGGCCCCGCCCCTCCCTGAGCCTGGTTCTGCCGGAGGTTTCTTCCTGTTAAAAGGGAGTTTTTCCTTCCCACTGTCGCCAAAGTGCTTGCTCATAGGGGGTCATATGATTGTTGGGTTTTTCACTGTATGTATTATTGTAGGGTCTACCTTACAATGTAAAGCGCCTTGAGGAGACTGTTGTTGTGATTTGGCGCTGTGTAAATAACATTGAATTGAATCGCCCTGATGTGAAGGGGGTGGGCTAATTCAAGAACGAGGTGATGTAGGGTCCACATGTGCACCCACAACTAATCTCAGATGAGTTTTAATCCAGGTTTAAATCCAGCTCAAGGGTAGCACTGGCAGGAGTGTCAGATGGTTTATGATTTAGAAACATACTTATACTCATGTAAAGTCAAAGAAAGGGGAAAACATGGACGTGTTTTTACACTTTAAGGCTGATGGGATACTGTGTGGCATGGACACTGAAGTGTGTGAATATGATAACTTGAGAATGAGGTGATTCTCAGAGGATTTGATCCTTGAGGTGCATCTACTGAAAATCCCAATGTTGACCTCAAGGTCGAGGTCAGAGGTCAAGTTTTCTGAAAATATTGTGAATGCGATGAATTGGGAATTTCTAATTCATACCCTACGTGCTCCCATGAGGCTGAGGGGTAGCACTGGTGGTCGCCAGGATTTTTTACAGTACAGCAGGGGTCTCCAACTCCAGGCCTTGAGAGCCGGCGTCCTGCAGGTTTTAGATCACACCCTGGGTCAGCACACCTGAATCAAAGGATTAGTTCATTAGCAGGCCTCTGGAGAACTTCAAGACATGCTGAGGAGGTCGTTGAACCATTTAAATCAGCTGCGGTGGATCAAGGACACATCTAAAACCTGCAGGACACCGGCCCTCGAGGCCTGGAGTTGGAGACCCCTGCAGTACAGTGTCCAACAGACTGAAGAAAGTGATCTGCACAGCCAATAATGTTGTGGGGATGGAGCTGGACTCTCTTAAAGTGGTGTCAGAAAGGTGGATAAGGACAATGCTGGACAACACCTCCCACCCACACCATGACGTGCTGGCCAATCACAGGAGCGCGTTCAGTGAGCGACAGATCACCACCAGGTAAGGACACAGGAAGCCATCCCTGCCTGTGGTTAGTTACTGCTCTGACTGTCTTGCAGCGATGAACACAGGAGCCTTTATGACCCAGCATGGGCACTTACTGAGATCTCAGGTGAAACAGCCAAACAACATGCAGTCTGCAGAAATCAGGCGGCATGCATCACAGAAAGTTCGGCTGGTTTGAACTGGAAAACCTATTTAAATTCTTAATCTGGAGGCAAACAGCCAGTGCAGATTAACATCACGGGGTCACGGAAAGCTAAAGGAGCTGCTCCACTCTTTGTCATTTGACAATGACAGCGATGCATGGTATGAATCTGTGCTGCAGTGACAGGACAGCTCAGCAGAAGACCTTGTGGAACCAAAATATCCTTCCTGGCCTGGAGGGATTCTGCTTTTGTAGATGTGTGATTTCCCACGTGGGGCACCCATATTTGAATCGGGTCTGTCACAGTAGACCAGCGTCCTGCTCCCTCTTGCTCATTTCACCTTGACTTTGTATGATTTGAAAAGAAAGGGAAAAACGCCCTCGCCTGGATTGCTGCTGCGGGAGTGTGTCCTACCTGTGGTTCAGTCTTACGATCCTCCGCCTCCTCTTGGAGACTTTCGGGGATGAACACTCCAGCGGCTCCCTGAGCCTTCTGGCCCATTAAACTCCACTCCAGACACCGCAGCTCTTTCTCTTTGAGGCGGATTAAAGCTCGCAGATCTGACATCTCCTCCTGAACACAAACGGTTAACTCGGAGTATTTAAAGGCAGCTACGTGATGGGCAAAGATGAAGTGGTGTAACTTTACATATGAGCTGTGGAGGCACAAATGCCCAGCTTTGGTTCCTCTATGGAGGAAGCTTTGATTCGATGAATATAACGTCAGATTGTAAATGCATGAAGGCTTCTTTTGAACATCCTGCTGTTGTGTCCCATGATTGTTCTTTTCTGTTTAATGTAAAGTCATGAAACTCTTTCTCGTTGAGCTGCTTTGTACTTTTGTAGACTTCTGAGTTGATGTTTGAGTTATTACAGGTGAGACTACAGGAACCCTCCTGTATACATGTACATGTACTGAGAGTACTATGCAAACACTCATAACCTCTTTGCATCCATATCTTTGCATGCTTTTATATTTTTGCTGGTGTATGGTGTAATTGTAGTGTTTCATCATAGAAATTCGTACCCTGACTGAGATGAGTTCATAAAACAGGGAAGCCTTCTCCTTCTTGTTATCGGCAGGTTTGGTGTTGTCTTTAGTCATGTGACCCCCTCTTTGTCCAGGTGGGCTCAGTTTGGCCTCCAGTCCTGGCTTAGGGAGGCCGATGGCTGCCCGCTCCCTCTTCAGGCGCTCTATCTGCCGTCGGAGAGCTGCCTCCCGGTCCCCAGGCTCAGGTGTCCTGTGGGGTTACTCGCAGTGAACAAGCTGACAAAAGTGTTGCTCAAGAAATTTGCATATTTGAAGTTCCTACGCCGTGATGTCAAAAGCTTTTGTTGGCATCACCGTTGCTTTGTTGTGTTTCTAACATCACCTCTGCCCTGTGTGACTCGGCGTTCCCGGCTCCTCTGTGACCCCTGCTGTTGAGAAGGAGGTGGACAGCTCTTCAGTTCCCATTTTCCTCAGCTGAGCTAATGGACTGTCTGCGTCCTGTCTGTCACCGACTGGCTCTGATGATGGGGGAAAAGCAGAGAACCCAACTGTGTCTGATGCACGCGTGAAAGGCCTATATTGTACATGTCAGTGTCTGAGTGCCCTTGGGCGCGAGCAGTAGTCAAACGCGGTATTCCATCACCTGCTGAGACACTCTGCTGAGGACTGCTTTGCTGCTTCCTGGCATCATGAAGCGACAGAAGCTCGCTGTAGGCCTCTTCACACTCCTCACTGTGAGTCACAAAAGACAAAACGTGACCTTGCTAATACGCTGATGGTTTCTGACAGGTGATAAAGAACCTGTCAAGCGTTGACACAGACAGAAATATTCATTTGTACCAGTATCTGAGAGCCATCTGCAGGGCCGAGCAGTCGGACTCCAGTCTGTTTAGCGTCAGATTGATCTGCTCCGACTCTCCTTTCCTTCGCTCCAGAGCTGCAGTTAGACGTTCATTCCTGGCCTTCAGCCTCTCGATGCATCTGGTGTGCAATAAGTCAGTGAGATTTGCTCTGGTCGGGCAACAGAATGACTCTTTTTATTTCTAAATGCACTTTGAGGACAGCAAATACTTTCTAGCTATGTAGATATTTTGTTGGTGGCGGTCTTCAGAAGGCAGAGCAGGTTATCTGCTAATGGCAAGGTTGGTGGTTCAATCCCTGGCTCCTCCAGCCCTTATGCCACTCATCCTTGGGCAAGATACTAATCCCAAGTCGGAGCGTGAATGTTAAATAGAAAGCATTTAGCTCGGGTGAATGTGGCGTGTTGTATAAAATGCTGTGAGTACTCTGGTACAGTAGAAAGGCGATAAGAACCAGTGTAGCTATTATAGATGTCTACATGAGGTATACTACCTGAATCTTTAAATAAGCTGTCGGAGTTTATAAGAACATATACGTTAAGTAAGTGAACGAGTCATTAAAAACTGTATCTTTCTTTACAAACATGTAAACACAGGGACAACGTGTGCCAGCACTGTGGTAGTAGAGTTTTTATTTTTATTTATAACTCCTAAACCTTCTAAGCTGCTAATCACTCCCACCTGTTGAGCCGCTCTGTCTCAGACTCCAGGCTGAGGGGGCTGGGGCAGGGACTGCCCGAGTTAACTGATCCCAGTGGAGATCCATCCCCACCCACGGTCACAGGTGGCACAGCTCTGTTGGCTCTCCTGTGGAGTAAAGGTGAACCGGGATAGGGAGGAGGGGCCCAATCTGGACTCGGGGCCCCAGCAGTGGACCGGTAGGAAGGAATGTGGCCGCCAGACCTCCAGGCTTTATGGAGGCCAACCAGCTGAAACACAGGAGAGAGGCAGCCGCACTGATTCTTGTCAGTCTCTGTTACAAATGCATGTAGTTGTTTAGTGAATCTTTGTCCGCTGAGCGAGATTCATCCTGGCTAATAAAGTGTGAGAGATCTTCTCCCACCTTGTTCTTGTCCTCTTCCACCTGGCTCACGGTGCTCTCCTGCTGGTGACTCTGCAGGGGGTTTCTGAGAGCACACTCCTGCTTGTCCCCATCCATAGGGTCTTCCTGGTACTGGTCTCTTGGGAAGCTCGATGGGCATGAAATCCCAAACTCTCTTTCCATCTCCTCCAATATCTGTCGGACATGAAGCAGAATCACAAAGGGACTGATGGGAGTCTAGAGATAGTCTGAGCAATGACATTTTCTCATAAACCGATCCTTGCTGATTTGCCTTTTTCTTTTTTTATGAAAGAAGAAGAGCCTGTCTATGACCTGAAGCTCTTCTTTCTGGGGCTTAGCAGCTGTTAATTACTTCATAGATATTTTTTTTATTGTGATTATTTCTATTTCTTTTTTAAAATTGTACCTGGCTGGCTTTAACCCAGTTCTCCTGAGCTGCTCTCAGATGCTGTCTGTGCTTTTCCTGGTCAGAAGCTGTGATGGGGGCGGCCCAGGTCCTTCTGAAGCTGATGGAGTCCTCCACTGATGATAAAACCTCCTGCAGTTGGCTCCAGACAACACCACTGCCTCCTAGTGGATAAAGAGCAAAGGTGCAGGGACGTCACAGGGTGATGTGCACTACATGATGCTCTAACAAATATAAAATATAAAAATATTATTCATCCTCTTTGGTGGAAGCTTCTGGATTGGTTGGAAGACCGTGTGAATACAGTGCAGATGCATGGCATCCAACCTGATAAGATCTGCTGATTAAAGAGTGACGCTATGGCAACGCCAACCTTGGTCATTCAGTGGAGGTTTCGATGTTGCGCTGTTTCTTTCCAGGCTGCTTCTAACGAGCCGGTGAGACAGAAGATCTGGAACCAGAGGCCTGGACGGAGCCGGCGGTCTTGTGTCATCTGGTTCACTGCAAGAGTAGTGCGTTTAGGCAAGCTATAAGTTGAATATTAAACTCCCTATTAATGTGAAAATATGAGTGGTATTGCCCACAAGGATGAATATAAATGCACAGATTTCAGGTATCTTGTAAGGATGGCATTAGTATTCGAGTCAAAGTCGAGCCAAAGGTGACGCTGCAGTGAATCCAGCCATCGCGCCTCGCTTACCTCGGAGCTTTTAGCGACCCCATCTTCTTGTTCAGTTCAGCAATGATGTTGAGCAGCGTGCCCACTTCAGCCTCACACTGAGCCAGCTCTGCTGGTGTAGGCTCGAGGGTGACTGCAGGGTCACAGCCCTCGTGGTACAGGGGGGTATAGTCACTTGGGTTCATCGCCTGCTTGTCGCACCGTGACCCCGTATTCAGACTGTCACATCTGCCTCGCCTGAAATCCTACAGAAACAGGAAAAATGATCTTGATGGACCCATTAATTTGGCCTTTTGATATATTTTTCTCTATATTTCTGCAATCTGGCACTTCTTCTGCGTGCACCAATAATGACGCACATCACACCCAGCATATGTAGCCTACTTTCTTCCTGTGAATAAACACCTTTCAGCGAGTGCCGCAAAATAATCACATTTTATAGTGTATCAGCATTAAAACTCTGCTATGCTACTGAGCCAAACGTGTTTGGCAGCTATTGTTCTGAGCAACGGAAAAGGAGGAAACTAAAACATCCTGACATCCAACTTCCTGCCAAGCAAATATTTGTGGACCAAACCAACTATTGTTTTTATGAGGAGCGCTGGACAAATCGCTGAGACACAACATGTTGCATTAGAACAAATTGTAACTCTTTCATTATCAGATTAACTACAATTAGATGTAGAATGAAAATATACTTTTTAAACGATTAAACATACATCTTTTATAATAAACCACCTATATATGGTGCAGGCCAGAGTTGGCAACATACTTGAAATTCTTTATCCTCATTATCAAACTATTACCAGTCAGTGTCACAGAAAAGTCATTTAGCCGTGACTAATGGGGAATAATACCGTCAGACCAACTCACATGTGTGGCTTTAATTACTTCTGTGCAACGTGCATGTTTTTAAACAACAGCCAAAGTATTCCTAGTTAAAAGTCTTACTCTGTCTTATCGATGGTGCAGATTAAATCCTTTAAAAGTCTGTAATATGATGGCGCAGCAGTTCTGCAAACAGCACTTGCTGGGCAACATGCGACATGTGCATTAGGCATTTACCACTGACAGCTCTGAACTGCATTACAAACTCCTATACTGTGCCACATGGCACGAGCTTCACTGCATTTATGTAGCTCCAAATCTCACTACACCTTCAAAACAATCGCTCGAACATTTCAGCAGAACTTACCTCCATGCTTGCTGATCTGTGTGACTGCAGAAGGGACTCAGTTTATGATGTGTGTAAAAAAAAAAATTAAAAAAATAATGTGACAGAAACAGGGGCTGTTTTGTTCACTCCTACTATTTTGTGTAATTATATTTTCCAAGAGTCGGTCAGTCTCTGTAACAAGTCTGCTCTCTGCATGTCTGCCTAACACTGTTTGGTGTGACGGGTGAAGTAAGTGGAAAAGCCATCCCCACCCATTCCCTTTCACTCAGTCCTTTCCTGTTTTGTCCGCAGCGTGCTTCCATGTCTGATTAGGACTGAGGGGGTGTGAGCTGTCCTATCTGCTTATAATGTGATATCTACGAGAAAAGACAAGTTAACTCTTTATTTTTTTGGTATATTCTGCACACCAGTGTTGGCAAAAATATAGTAAAAGATAGACTGGCTGACTGATTGGTAGAATAAACTCAATACATCGATCGATTACTTCTGCGTGACAGTGTCTGTGGACTCAAACGGAGCTTTTCACGCTACCACCACCACTACTGCAGTAAACTGTTTATTATTAGGTCAGCAAAACTGTTTTTTTTGCGCGCTACAATCCACGAACTTCATTACCCACAATTCCGTTGTATCCGTTCTAGTTTCTGGTTGTATCATTTCCGTTGAGGAAGTGTCCGTTCAAAACAAACGTTAGCTCGTTGTAGGACTATTTCTCAGTCCTCAATGAGTTTTTGCCGTATATAGATCCAAGAACTGTCATAATAATCGAGTAAGTGTGTGTTCTTCTTCTGCCAGGTGTAAAAGTGACACTTTAGATCACAGAGTGACCGCTTTGGCGCGTTTGTTTTGGTTGAAGCTAACTAATGCTAACGGCTAAGGCTGCTACAGTCGCGGAGCATCAGCGGCTCTGTCTGCGGTGGGTGTTAGCGCTTAGTTAATAATAATTCCCGTAAATATCCACCGCCGCGTTTATCTGCTCATTACACTCGAGCGGACACGCAGAGAATCGCCGCTTTCGTGTAAAATGAACTTGACACTGGACTGAGTTCGCACTGATAGTAGAAATGTGTAAAGTTGTGGTGTAAACCTGCCCTTTGTAAGACGCGCCCTGTTTGGGATGTTAGGTGGATGTGCACTTGTCGGTCTTTGAAGGATGGACAGTAAGAGATGTGAGGTGATCCCATCAGCTGTTCAATGCTAGCAGCCTTTCAGACCCAAACTAAGCTTATGTGTCTTTTCTAAATTCACCTCCACTCCTCCAGCTCCTCCTTCATCAATGGACACACCAGAGCCCGGCCCAGCAGATGGAGAGGAGCGTCTTGTAGAGCTCCGACCTCGGACGCGTTCCAACCCCGAGGGTGCTGAGGACCGACGCAGCAGCACCGGGAGCCTCGGAGGCAACGGGAACCCCGGCATATCTCAGCCTGCCGTGGGAAGTCGCGTGGAGGGAGAAGGGGAGGCCTCGACCAGCGACAGCCCTCCCAGTTCCACCACCGCAACCATCTCCGTGTCTGCGGCTCAGGCTGTAGCTCCTGCTGCCGGTGCCGGTGCGACTGCTGCAGCCAGTGCTGCGGTGCCGCTGTCCACCACGGCTGTGTCCACCAAAGACAGGCCCAAGTCCACCCAGCAGCAGCAGCAGCCCACACTCCCCACGTCCGTCCCTTCACCGGCAGAGTATCAGCTCAGAGTGCCCCGCGTAAACTGCCCAGAGAAAGTGGTGGGCCCTCTTAACATTGATGGTTTTTGAAGGATCACAAGAAAAAAAATAGTCATTTTCATTGTCAGTTGTTCTTTTTTTATGACAGATTATCTGCTTGGATCTTTCTGAAGAGATGTCTTTGCCAAAGCTGGAGTCATTTAACGGGTAGGCGGCTGCATGCTTCAACTTCCTCGCCCGTCGTCAAAGTTTCACTGCCTAATTTGACTGGTTTTCAACCTAGGTCTAAAACCAATGCTCTGAACATATCCCAGAAGATGATTGAGATGTTTGTCAGAACAAAACACAAGATTGACAAACGGCACGAGTTTGCTCTGGTGGTCGTCAACGACGACGCCCTGTGGGTGAGTATGAGAGCTTTTAGGATGCTCTTTGTCTCGCGTGTTACCTCTAAAAAAAGATGCAGAAGACTCAACACAGTCGTTTGTTTCCCTAATGTGACGTCATTTAATCCATCTGCGGACATATCTCAGCTGTCAGGCTTTACCTCTGATCCCAGGGAGCTGTGCAGCTGTTTGTATGACCTGGAGACCAATGTGTGCGAGTCCTTCAGTATCCTTGAACTGAAATTGACAAAAAAAATGCCAGTAGCTTCTAGATGTTTGGTTTCGACCCTTAACTGCCCTTTTATAGACCTGGAAGATCTCCTTAATGTCATGTAAGTCAAAGATCTGCAGTAAATTGTCCCAGTTTGACTAAAAATACACGTTCTTTTTAGGTTTTAAACACAGAAATGTTTCAACTGAGCTGTTTGCTCACTTTGTGCCTTTGCAGACGTCAGAAAATCGAGCTGCCGTCGATGGACAACGTTCAGACTATCCCACCTCCGTATGTGGTGCGGACTGTGCTTATCTACAGCCGTCACGCTGGGCAGCTGCAGTTCGACCCGCCTGAGGCTGTTAGTGTAAGCACAGCATTGACTTTGTGTCTCTGTTTTAGTTTCCACATGTGGGACCTGTTCCTGACCGCGTACTTTGTGTTTCTCTGTCCTGGCACAGAAAATGCTTCAGTCGCCATATTTTTTCTTCGACGTTGTTTATTTGCACAACGGGGTGGAAGAGCAGGGGGACGAGACCAGCTGGAGGGTGAGTGCAGAAGCTGGTGATGGAGGGTTTTTGGTTTGACTGTGTGCAGCAGCTCCATGTACCAGGTTACTACCAGGTCTGATGACCTTTTACCTTCAGAACTGCCTTAAATCTTTGTGGCACAGGTTCAACAAGGTGCTGGAAACATTCATCAGAGGTGTCGGTCCATGCATGACAGCATGTGGCCTCACAGGTCGGCATAGCAGGCGATCACTTTAGACATGACGTGGTTTTTGGTGCCTTAATGCTGAAGCAGATGGGCTACAGCAGCAGAAGAGCACAGCAGGTGGCACTCTGTCAGTTACAAACAGGAGACTGAGGCTTCACCCTAGGGCTGGGTGACGACGCGTCGACGTAATCGATTACGTTGATGCGTAAAATACGTCGACGTAAAAAATTTGCGTCGATGCGTCGTCGCTTTCAAAAAAACACATGGGCTGTTTCCCAATCGCAAGTACGCGAGTCCGGACTCGCGTTCTTGGCCAGTCCGTACTCCTCGCGTTCTCGACAAGACCGGACTTGCCGAGATGTGCAATTGGAACGCCAGCGTACTCGATGATGTCACACGGCATGTGAACGTGACCGGGCTGGTCTCGCGAAATGCATGACGGGTTATTTGGCTCCGCCGAGTCCACACAAGTCACCACCGATGCATGCTCGATAAAACGGGCGGAGCCAGAACACATCCGGGAACTTTTCACGTTCTCGGCTTGACGCGTACTTTGGATTGAGACAGTACTCGTCTCCGACTGATGACGTATAACGAGTCCGCGAGAACACAAGTACGCATATTGAGACACAGCCATGGCGGCAGCGAGTAGCGGTAACATATCGACTTAAGCCACGCCCCCCGAACGCGCAGTTCTACAGTATGGGGATATTTGAACCGAACAGGAAGTGATTCAGTCTTTGCCGGCTTTGTAAGGTGGAAATGGACCGATCATAAAACGACCGTAAGTTTCCAACTTTGTTACTAACGCTGGTTTTTACCCTTTAATTCATCCAGACACCCCCCACGTAGACACACACTCAGAGATAAACAC
>VURO01019195.1:9415-24278 GCA_015108175.1 Pelvicachromis taeniatus
CAGGGCACACAGCCATAATTCTGTTTTAATTTGCTTATATCAAAATTATATGAAGAAAAATAGCTTAAATCCCCCCTCGGCCTCCATGACTGTGGTATGTTTATGTTCTGGGTCCTCCGCTTGGTTGGGGAGCATCTGGGTATTTTAACATTTACTACAACTCTTCTGATCCATCTCAATACTTTTATGGTGCCTGACCATTAAGTCAAAGGTTAACACTAAATTTAGCACAGTGCCGACACAACCATGTTTTGTCAAACGCTATTAGCATTTACAGTAGCTTTTTATTTCACCTTTAGTCTCAGCACTGTCTATCAAATAGCCATCTGATGGGATCTTACACAGTTCACTAGATTGCCTTTAACACAGTGATGCAGCTCATTTGTTACCCATGTGCCTGGCTGTGCCCCAGCCCAGCTACAGTGTGCCTGAACTCAAGTCGAGTTCAGATAAAGTAATGTCCCAGACCCAAGGCCTTTGAGAAAACCCCAAAAGGACCTCAGTCAAAATGCATCTGCCTGTCTGTTCATTAGCACTCCATCATCTCAGAATGAAGGCACATAAACTGAGAAAGAAATAGCGCCTGAAACAAGTGTTTAAAATGATGGCTGCTCTTATAAGCTCTACTCGAGCGTACCCAAGGGTAAAATTAGACATGGGGAAAATGACCTTAAAGTGTGTCTAGCTTCATGGCAGCATTGCAGGGGTGTACTTGTGAAGCAATGGAGGTAAACTCAGGGGGGTTAACTTTTGAAGGATTGCAGTTGCGTAAAAGCTGCCAGAATAACTCTCTCCTCTACGACTCATCCCAGAGCAAGACTTATAGTTCAGTCTCATATCCAGACCATCATAAAGTCTTTGCTGTTTTATTTACAAGGACAAAAGTTAATGTTCTAGTTATTTAGTCACAAATCATTTGCTTTCACCCGAGATTTCTCGAGAGAAGATGCACAAAAAAAGTAAATAAAATAAAAACTGAACAAAGAAGCAAAGATTTTATATGTGACCTTGATACATGAGTTTTAGTGGAAGAAAAGAAGCAGCCTGGCGAAGACTTACTTACTTTGCCATGCAGTGTTAATAAACAGTGCAAAGCGACTTTGAAGACTTTGATGCTTTTCTTTCTTCAGGCTTTATTTGATTGCATCTCTTCTCTTAATTCTGCCTGCATCCTTCAGTATGGATATATGAGCTTGCCTCTTGAAGATATTAGCACTGGCGCACAGGAAAATGTCATTTAAAAGCCGGAGAAATGCCTGATGTGATTCTACTTCTCTTTGCCTGACTTCTTTGTGCCACATGCGCTCAAGGAGAGAAATGGGATCAGAGATTTTGCACTGTCAGGTGGGATTTGAATAAATGGTCCTCTTCAAAGACTATTTTTCCTCATTTGTCTCCAGCGAAAGGGTTCATTTATTTGGTAATTTGCAACAGGGCAGGTTGATGGGGGCCATAGATGAAGGAAAAGCACAGGTTTACTTCAGGTGTCTGTGAGACTTGTTGAGAGGTAATGGAGCAACCAAGATTATTCAGAATATATTGAACAGACAGGGCGGGCTTGACCTTTCATTAGCTTTTGTTGCTAATGGCTTCAAAGGGTTGAACAGGGTAGATGAGGATAAAGCGTTTTGTCTAAGTGGATGCACAATTGCAAGGCTGTTAATGCTCCAATGGAAATGAATCAAAGAATGAAGTAATTTTTTTTTTTATCAAGAAACTAGCAAAAAGAGATTTACTTTGTGTAAACGTGGCCATCCGCAAACTGCAACAGCAGAAAACATGAGCAACACATCATGCATCGTTGAGGGCTTAGGGAGGTGTGGCTGTAGGTTTGCCTTCAGATCAACCAGGCTTACATTTGTTGGCGTGCTCAGTGACACATTGCTGTTATTCAGCCAGATTAGTGTTATACCATCTTCTTACTTCACATATCCAGCTATAATCATGAGCTGTCAGAGTTGTCATATAGCCGGGGATCATTTTGCAGACAGGTCACTGTATCAACTGCAGCAGAGCCAAAACATTTATTAAATCCCTCTTGCCTCTTTAATTATCGGAGTGTCCTCAAGAAGTGATGCAAGCCACCCTGTACTTGTGACATGCTGGCAGTATGCCTCATGACAGCTTGCATATATGAGTCTGAAGTGGCTCTGTGCATGCTGATGGTGGATGATGAACTGAGAGCTGAGTGAGCATGAAATGAAGTGAGAATTATTAAAACGGTGTTTGATTTAACCTCACTAAAAGGTATGATGCAGTTTAAGCCTTTGCCAAGAGGGATTCCACTAAAAAGGCAAGATGAAAGAAGATGACTAAGCTTACTCAGCTTTAATGTCACAAGTCTGGAGTTCATTTCTTGATTAGAGAGGTAGAGTGCTATAGTGTCAGGTTATGAGGTCTGGGGATCTATACCTACTCACTTATAGTGTGTGGCTCTATAGCTAGGTGACATGTCATTGTGTTCATACCTGTATGTATTTTGTTTCTATGATAACAACACAAACTTTTGTAATAACAGCTTTAAATATGTTGACACAAGCTGCTATGACAACTTTGTGATTAACCACATTGTTGGACCGCTGAGTTCATTTTCACTAGCCACACGCAGGACTGATAACTGTCAGATCTGCTGAATCATGAAATCACTTAAATAACAGTGAGATGAGCTGAAATATCTCAAAAGGCAACTCACTTCCCAGGAGTGGGAAGGTTCACCTACCTACCAAAAATATCTGGCAAAATTACTACTAGAGCACATGACTCGTCCAGGAGGTCATAAAAGAACGCAGGCCGAACACCTCAATTAAGGTTAGAGTTCATGATTCAACAATATGAACAAGACGGGGCAAAAAATGAAATCCAAGAGAGAGATCCAAGGTGAAAACCACTGCTGACTAAAAAAGGAGAGAAAAGCTCATTTGCCAAAAACGTCTTGAGGATGTTCATATTCTGTGGATTGATGAAACAAAAGCTGGACTTTTTGGAAGGTTTGCTTCCTGCTACATCTGCTATAAACAAGAGCATCTGTCAAACTAGTGTGCTTTCCCATTAATAAATCAAATCATCCTTTAAAAACTGCATTTTGTATTTACTCGGGTTATCTTTGTCGAATATTCAAAAATGTTTGAAGATCTGAAACATGAAATAAGAAATCAGGAAGTGAAGAAAATGCTTTTTCAGAAAACTGTACATATATTTTACTGCAGACTATTTCTTCTCCCCACAACAACTTAATGACCACCTTTATATACACCTTTATATTGATTTTTAGCTCACAGAAAGTAAAAGAAAAAAAGTAAAATTCTACAAATTAAGTCAGACAGTTCTTATGTAGATGTAAAGATGAGATAATCTTTACATGCATTTTACAGACTGGTACATTTTTGATGAATATTTATAATCTCTTAGTTGCTTTTACTATTTCAATAACTGACCTTTAACTGAGCAACTTTTCTTTTCTTGGTTAGCAAAGTCTTTCATGCCCTACTTAGACTCATAAACAGACACATTGTGTTATCATCAATGTCAGCACACCAGAAAGATGAACGGTGAAAAAAAAAAAAAGTAATTGAAAATATAAATACGGTGGGATCAGTAAAGAGAAAGACTGACAGTAAGTGTGAAATCCTGTTTTCTCTCAGAACACACTTCATTTAAAATAGGATGTAGAAAGAAGACTTGAATGGCATAATCCGCAGTGAAAGAGTGCAAGGAAAACAAAAATGGCAAAATTCCATAAGTCTGTCTGCAGAAAGTAGCAGACTGCAGGAAAATAACAGCAACATGTTGGCAAAAAGAGTAGACGTGATGCTTGAAGGTCATCGGTGTTGTTCACGGCTGTGAGCCGTGATCACGTTCAGAAAGTCCTCCGTTTTCGAAAAACCCCCCTTTTTTTTTTCCATTAGTTAAACCATCTCTGCTAGTGGCAGTCTGTTGGCATGCAAGGTGCATGACACTGTATTCAGCAAAGGGAGAAATGAACACACACAGACTTCCAGCTGGGTATGATTGAATAACCTATTAAATGTGGGCAGTGACCTCTTAAGCCAGCACAGTGCTCTTAATGTTTCATTAATCTCACAGCTACTTTTAAAACAATAATTTACTCTAATTTTTTTTTCCCTCCTGTCTGGGTACATTCCAGTCATTGCCATGGGGTTAAAGAGAGTATTCATTTACCGTTTGATTTATTGGTTTACTCTATGTATTGTTTCCCCAACCATAAATTAAATCTATTAAAACAAAATGTCAAACACATTAGCAGCCGCTAATGTCACTGCAGAATGCTCGAGGATAAAAAAAAAGAAAAAAAAAAGATGAGCGCGCATAGAGAGAAGAGGAAACTAGAGATGATTAACCTTAACCTGCCTGTGGGCAATGTGCAGTGAAAGGCTATTTCTAGCTGAGAATAAAAGCACTCGAAGATTATGTGTGAAATGCAAAAAGTCTGCACATACCACAAGTCTCACTGAGGCTGATGGTGTGAAGCTAGATTTTGTTTTCTCTTTCATACAAATCACATTTCACATGATTGCATGTTGCATAATTAATGATGGCGGAATGGTAGAAAAATAAAGGTGCACGGGTGTAAAAAGGTAAACATCCAACTGAGGTGTCGAGTGTTTGGATGTTTGGATATATCTGTCTACTTTTGTGCGCTCTCTAAAAAGAAAAAAAAAACATTAGAAGTCAGGGATCAGAGAATCCTAACTTCAGAGGAAACATTGTGTATTCTGTCAGGTGTAAGAGAAACTTCCTCATGTTTTCCTCCATCATTTATTTATCATGAGGTATGGAAGGGTGGGGGGGGGGGGGCTTTGTTCTCAAGTAATAATTAGGGGAGTCAATTTCAAATCTGGTATTGATTTCTATGGGCCACTAAGGGATAGTTAGATTTTATTGGGTCGTACTCTTAAAGCTGCATGAAAAAAAAGAAGAAAAACAGCCAATTGTAGCTTAATATGTAACAGTTATTTAGTTGTGTAACAATAAGCATACTTCCCAAAGTACAATGCTACATTTGTTAGCTTAGATAGGGTCAGAGTGGAAACAGAAAAAATAACAAAGTATTTTCTTACCAACAAGCTAGATGTTTCCACCTGCCATTAAGTGAAGGTACAACAGCTTGCTGCAAGCATTATCTTCATTATTTACTGTGCTGAGATTTATGCTGTAATCTGGCTCTATTACAAATGCAATTAACCTCTTTAATTTGAAATTAAAATTAATGCTCACACCCCATTTTAAATGCTATCTGTCAAACACTTTACATTATTAATTTATCAACATGCATTAACTCCAATTCTAAAAAAGTTGGAACAACGTAAAATGTAAAAATAAATAAATAAATAAATAATGACGTGAAGTGAGGTTATTTTGGATTTTGATGGCATTCTCATTTTGTCTGATTCAAGATTCCAGCTGCTCAACAGTCCTGGGTGTTCTTTGCTGAATTTTTCATTTTATGATGTGCCAAATGTTTTAAACTGATGAAAGATCTGGGCTGCAGGCCGGACAGTCCAGCTGCTGGACTCTTCTGCTATGAAGCCATGCTGTTGAAATAGATGCAGTATATAGTCTGAGAATCCACTTGATAAAATATGTAAGGCCTTCCTTGAATAAGACATGGTCTGGATAGGAGCATATATTGACAGACATGCATGTCTCTCAAACCTGTAGTGATAAAGCCTTTTCCTGACTTGGTTTTAACCCGGAGAAAATGGCAGCATTTCTGGATCCTGTTTATATACGACTTCTTTTCTGTATGACAAAGCTATAACCTGTGTTTATGGATAGCACTAGAAACTGTGTTTAACAATGGCGAACAACGATTTATGGTTTTGTTCACAAACCCATGCATTGATTTCTGTGACCAAATCATGTCGATTTTTAATGCAGTGCTTGAGGACCTGAAGATCATGGGCATCCATTGTTGATGGTCGGCGTTAACCCTCACACATAGTGATTTCTCCCGACTCTTGTGATTATGTACTCTACTGTGGTACATTATTCTGTATTATTATTATTGTAGATATAGTTTTTTACAGATTAGCGAAATTCTGCCTCCTTGAGATGCTCTTATAAAACCCAATCATTATATTGACCTGTTGACAATTAATCTAATTAACTACAAAATGTTTCTCCAGCTGTTTTTTTAGTACCATTTACTTTTCCAGCCTTTTGTTGCCCCCAGGCCCGCTCACTTGAGATATCTAGCTGCCATCAAATTCAAAATGAGCTAATATTTCTTATAAAGAAGGAAAATTTCTCAGTTTAACCATTCGATATGTTTCCTATGCACTACTGTAAAATATGGGTTTATCAGATTTGCAAATCATTGCATTCAGTTTTCCTTTACATTTTACACAGCGCACAAACTTTGCTTGACGTGTCTTCATCCAAAAAGTGGTACGGGTAAAACGATCCTATCAAATCTGGTAACAAGAATTTAACCAATTTTGAACAGTTGCTAATTTTAAACATGGATTTGTTCTCTCGGAAGAGGAAAAAAATAAAATGAGGAACAAAGGCAGCTCCGGCGTGTAATCATGCAACCTTGGATATGGGTCACTCTGTAGCAGCTGCCCTCCATCAACAGCCTGCATGGTGCCAATGAATTGGAGCTGGTAGGTAAGAGGCATCCGTTTCATCTGACTTCATGCAGCTCAGCAACAACCTCTTCCATTAACTTTCACCAAGAAATCTTGGTGCAAAATAATCAGTGGGAGCTTTCTACGATGTTCAATCAAATATTTTCCCACCTCTATGTGTGTGTTTTCAGCAAATAATTAGAACACTTTGTGTCAGTCTTTAAAAGATTTTGTCGCAAGAAATAAAGGACATTTTTGCTCCAAGTCAGCATTCACACCATATTTACATATGAGAGAATCTGATTTTTTGTCTTTATGGATATTTTTATTACTTTTCTTTCTAAGAAGTCGGAAAAACAGGTATCATACAGGTAGATGGATTACGCTGACATCCAGCTGTATGAGACTGGTTACCCAGTACAAGCATGGTCCCAAAGCATCCTCCTATTACAGATCAGATGAGCTGCAGCATCATGGGCTTGTGTATTCCTCTGTGGTTTCAAGAAGCAGGGGGGAGGATTCAATTTGGTGCAGTATGATCTAATCTGAGTCCTGCTGGGCGATAAGCTCTGCTGGTAGCGATGGCTTTCCATGGTTTCCGGAAGTAAGAGTAATAAACCTTGGCAATAAGTAAGTTTACCTGATTCATGTCATTCAACAACTCATAGAGACTGCTGTGGGACAAGACTCCAGTAAGATGCGGGATGATCTAGAGCTGACCTTGGACTACAGATAGCCTGCATAATAGTGTTTTTCAAAGCTCGACCTCTGTAGATCACTTATACACCAGCATTATCCTGCTGTATACATACATGCGCTGTGAAGAGAGAGAGCGATATCAAATGTATGCGCATCTGGCCACTCCTTTAGAGATGCTAGACAGAAGAGGCAGTCAAGGTGTTGCATGAAAAATGATATATTATTGGCGTCATTAAAAGGAGCTGGATGAACAGTAATATGAGTAAGTAGCACTTTATCAGCAACAGTGTATCCAGTTCTTTATGCACAGCAGCCCTGTCGGAGATGTGGCATGTGCTTGGCAGAGCGTGTGAATTGTTCTGAATGTAGATATTAATCAGGATACGGTGTTAGACAGCTGCCACCCTGGGAGCCCCCAGCTCTGGTGTCAAATCCCCTTCAGTGATCACAGAAGAAGAGGGATACTCTGCACTGGGAGGGTGTGTCCCTAAGCATCACACAGTATGCAATTGATGTTTTGGCAGATGCCCTTGTCACAGAATATCATAATGTGAGTGTGAATCAGTACACAGCTCAATCTCCTGTGTATTTTTTCAGAAGTAGCAGATACACTGTTCCCTGGAAAGACCTGCTGTGTTGCTGCCCAATTGGAATATCACTGTAATGTATTGTAGGAGAAGAGCGAGGTAAAAGCTAATCTCAATAGTAGAAAACCAAAGGAACAGGAAGAGGAACAGACTAGAAAGTTGATAGTCTTTGCTGTGGGGCACACATTAATTTAGTGAACGTTTTATGACCACATTCTGATCGATAGCACATTTAGATGGAGCGTGGGGCCTTGGGTCTGGACTTAATTGTTCTCTGTGCTTCTCATCACTTCAGAATGCATTTGAAAATCCTTCCATTCAAAGGTTACGCTTAATTGCCCTCCATGTGTGGCGAGGTAAGAGATTAAAAGTTTGCTAGCATTGCAGGGAGCAAACACATTTATAATATTTGTCAGAGTGAAGCTTAGGAGAAGCATTTTTAATTTCAGGGAGAACAATAAGTGGTACCTTTTTTTTCCCATTATTATTATTTTACACTTATTGGGGCTCTTGAATAGACACGGTCAGAACTCAAAACCAAAATGTGTTTGTTTATTTTATGAAGAGAAACACATGACATGTGCCTCAATCACAAACTCCGAGGGTGGTTATGTGCAGTCATTGTGAACAGTACAGCATGAGAAACAACAGGATGAACTCCCACTGCCCACTGTAGAATTTAATTAACAACAGTGGGGACTCTTTGCACACCTGTAAAAATCAGCCTTCCCCAACTCTCTGGGTTTACCCTCTTTGATTACACGTGCTGAAGCCCTGCAGGTCTGATAATCACAACTGTGTGTGTGTGTGTGTATGTGTGTATGTGGCTTTTTTCTGTTTTTTGAGTTGATTAACAGATTCCGTGAGCCGATGAGGAAATTAAATGAAACCACAGTAACAGTGGCTGGTGTGGCGCAAAAAACGCATTGTTTTATTTGCACACGAGGTTCTTTGAGAGCACTGTGCTGAACATTTACTGATGTTAGGTGGTTAATGTTGATAGATGGAAGTCGTGGAGAAACAATTATCAGGTGTATGAATCGATCAATCAAAAGGGAAAAAAAACAGATCAGGACATGATGAAGCACAATCGTCAAACAAACAAATAAGCAAACAAAACCCACACAAAAACAGCAAGAACTGAAAAAAAAAATTAAATAAGTTCTAAGTGTTAGTGCCAGATCATCCTTTTTTCATTCAGATTAAATCTACTGAGTATATATATATATATAAATAAATGTGAATGTGTCTAACCAAAGTTGTTGCAAAACGCAAACAAAAACCATCTCTTTCTCAAAATGTTTAACCTTTGGAGGCGTAAAGTTAGTCTAGCAAACCTTCCAAGGTCAGACAGTGATATATCTCTACTCTGAACCTATTCAAATAAGCCAGTTACATTAAAATACCTTAAAACACTAATCAGCATGAATAAAAACCAGCAATTTTACTGCATTTATAATTTAGATTCCAACAAATAACTGAAAGCTACTGTACAGAAAGGGAGCTGCTCGACCCAACAGACAGCCTGCAGCTCGCTGCAGTCAGTGATAGCCAGAAGAAGAAAAAAAATCTGCCTCTGAGAAGTGTTTAAGCTTTAACTAAACTCCAATCTGCTCATTTAAACACTACGTGTTAGCCTCGAGTGCCCTGGTGGGGGTGAACTGTTACACACAAAGACACACTGACACACCCAGAGAGAAGTAGAATAAAAAAAGAGATGACTAACCTAACCCACCTGAGCTCGGCTCACAGGGATCAATGTCCTCGTCATCGCTTGGACACTCGGCTGATGCCACCAGCAAGTCGTCAGTTGTCTGAAAAGAAAGAATAACGCAGAGGAGTGGTGAGGGCACGGAATACTTAACTGCATCTACGGGCTAAGAGGACTCCCACTCAAAACTACCAATAAGCTGTGCTTCCATAGAGTTAGGTTAAAGGGAGCCAGGCAGTTGAGATGTGAATACAAGTGGCTAAACTTTTGGACTGCTGAAATCATCTGTCAACACAGGCACGAGCTGCCTGGCACTGTAGCAGCTGCTAGGCTGCTTTCCAGGAAGCGCTGTCTTTACATAAATGAGATCAGATTATTGGGGAACAGTGGGGGCTGAAGTTCACGGCACAATTGTCGACTCACATGCTCAATTTGCTTTTCATTGTGTAGCTTTGCATAGCCCTTCAAGTGATTGCTGAGAGCCATCACAAAACACCTCTGACATTTAGAGGACAACCAGCCATGAAAGCTTAAAAAAAAAGGACATAGGAAAACAAAAGCCAGCTCAACAGAGGCTTAAATCAATATTTTCTTCTTTCTTTCAAAGCAATTCAGTATCTCTTTTTACAAACTAAGGATCCAAAATAAACCAAATCGTGGCATCTGCTGCCACATCGACTCTTATATCAAATCCATTTCAGACTGCTTTCAGCGCACTTCCTCACCTGCCAAACACGATACATTTTACCGTCCAGGAAAATGGGAAAGGGCAAACAAAAGACCAGAAAAAAAGTACACTGTAAAACATTATACTGCAATGTTCTTTTATAGTCTTGCTTCAGGCCATTTGATCAGCTCGGCGTTAAAGGTCATTTCATTTAGGCATGGCGGCGTCTTTGGGGCCAGGTTAGATTTTTTTCTGTGTGGTGTGCTGCTAAGCAGAAAATCCTTGTCTTTTATGTGTGACATTACAGCTTCACTTATTCTTTTTGCACTAATAATTTTAAGCCTTTAAGTGTATTTCTTGACAAGGCTTACTTTGTTCATACTGCAGGGGTTTGCTTGTGTGACAGTGACAAACTAGACAAAGAAAAAAAATGGGCAAGGAATGAATCAGGGTCCTAAAAATGAAGACAGACTTTGGCTTTCATCGAATTTGCTCTCGTATTTCACCAATGTTCTAATGCGCATCAAAATATTTCGGTAAGTTGGATTAGTATTGACTCATCTTAAGGAAATTAAAGGTGATGTCATTTTGCTTAACATCCATTTGGCTGCACATAATGTGATTCTATTGCGACTGTAACATCGTTTTGACATTCTGAACATGGACCAACATCATCTCTACATAATAGACCCGGAAATGATAGATCAAACCCATTAAGGAAGTTGTGGCGGAGGGCTGTTTTTGGTGCATCTGTGCTGGGTGAGGCCCGGGGAAGCCGTCCAAATGTAAATTTAATTTGCTGCGCATGAGGCTGATATACAGTGTCGGCCATCCAGATGGCAAAACCGCCGGATCCTGGAGTGCCACATCCATCACTTCAGCCTTGTGATTTGTTTTTCCTGGCGGGAGATCTTGACACTCTGCACTCACTGGCAGAGGTACGGGAATCAAGGAATCAATACTGCCTCTCTCTTCCCACCTCCCCACTCTCTTTCTCTACTGCTCACATCCTTTTTTCTCCTTTCGTTCTGTCCTTTAGGTTTATTTGAAACCAAGGAGGAGGAAGCAATGTAATGTGGGTGTACTAGATGTAGGTTAACTCCCCATAGGATAGCCTAAGCGGAGGTGTATGCCCGTTCATATTTATACGTCTCTGTCTTCTCATTCAGGCTAGAAGGATATATAAAGGGGGCTTAAACTACATCAACACAGTGAAAACCACTAAAACGCAAGGTCGTTTAGATTTCCATTACAAAATAATCTTATAGACAGAAAATCAGATTTTTTTATGACATGGTGTCTTTTGTTTTGTTTGTAACTTTTTGGGCATGCCACTAAAGGGTTCACAAATGAACATAGTCTGATTTAGACTTAAAAATAACAACTGACCCTCCAAGGGCAGCCAGGAGGACGTATAAACCATGTCCATTTTTTTTTTTTTCAATTAATCTTGTGTGTGCTGGATGTGACGTATGGCTCTGAATCAAAACTGAAATAAATTCACATGTTACTGAGCATCAGTCTGCCATCCAGGATTAGTGTGTAGGTCAACATTTTGATGTGGTCATGACCTGGTTGAAATCCAATAACATTAGCAATTTATGGTGTCCTCCACCAACGCTTGCCTTCTTTTTCACCCGTGACAATTCAATGCGGGCTATGTGAGGGGCTTACATGCAATTTAGCCACTGTGATGAAAACTGACAGGTGGCCTGGCTGAGAAGCCAGAAAAAAAAATACTGAAATGTTAGTATTTTATTTTATTTTTTCCCATATCTAATGGATATGGGTATCCCTGTGATAATTTTGACCATTCGAGGATTTTGAGTTAAAAATAAAGCTACTGTGGGTTTCTTTGTCTGAAGATTTCTAGAAACACTGTGGGCTTTGGGAAGGGGTTCATTAGCTCAGGAGTGTCAGGTTTACTGATGCAAACAGCATCATGCCCACAGGAAAGATGCCCCAATAGATAAGTGTATAAACAAGATGTGCCTGTAGTTCACTTTATGAAGGTACTTCTAAAATGCTAAAAGCAAAGGCTCGGGGCTTGCAAAGCATCATTAATCTAGCGGTAAAGTGCTGAAGCCACGGTGAACCTACAGCACAGCTCATTTATCTGCCTCTGCTCAGAGCAGCAGAGAGCACACTTCTATGAGATGTACTAAGAAAACCTGGGGAGACAGTTGGGACCAAGAAAAACACAAAAAGAGGAAGAAAGAGAAACACTGTCAAGAGAAGCCTGCCTGTAGTGTTCATACCAAAGTGTATGAAAATGTTGATCGTTTGTAAGTGCAGTGCCATTTCCACTGCCTTAGGTGCCGCTGGGAGTTTTATACACAAATACATCTTGCTAAAGCTTTTGGAGAAGTAAATCTATCGACTGACCTTGGCTCATGCACTGATTGAACCATCAAAGAGGATGCGGACCAGGAAATTCCAAACTGACTCAGCCAAAGGCACGTTGGTGCCTTCTTTAGCAGTGTCATGCCGGTTTTCGATCTTTGAGGATTGATAATGGTCCACCTTAATGAGATGTCCAAGCCGAGCCGTGCTCTGCATGTGCTTTCTAAAGCTTGGTCAGCAGTCTCATTCAGCAAGACCCCCGAGTTATTTACAACCACACAAACGCTAAGTTCTTCTGTTCCTTAAACTTCACTATCGTGTATAATCCCAATCTCAAAACTACTATATGGAGTAAGTCGCCTTTCTATATTTGTACACATCTCAATAGAATTCCTGTTTTCTCCCTCTTAATCCTGGCCTGTGCGGTGAGAGAGGGAGGGTGGGAGGGATGGAGGGGAGGGGGGCTGCTCTTCAGGGAGGCTGCTGTGTGCTGCTGCCCCAGTGCTGGAGAGCAAAAGACACCTTCTCTGTGATAACCTGTCGGCACGTCTCGAGGGAGAGCTGCGGGTTTTCACATTGTTTTCTTTCTGGTCTAATTTGATGAATGCTCTCTGGCACACAACATGTCTCTTTGGAGACAAGCTGAAAGTCAGGAGAACACTGAAGGCATCTGAAGGGTTTATCCAAAGCATGCCTCCGCTGTCCTGGTAATGTATTCCACTGAGGATGCTTGCTGTTTTCTGTTGCCTTTCTGTTTTTCAGTATTTTCCCAAGTAACTTCTTTTTTTCCCTTTCCCATTATAAGCTCTTATTTTGCAAATCTTTTTGTCTCCCTTTTGTTTTTTACATATAGTTTGTGGCAAAAATAAATGTGATATTTTTTACACAGTGTCCGTAATCTGTTGCTTATTAAGATCTGCTCTTAATCCAATTTTTTTTTTCCAGAATGCCAAAAACACTATGGTATAATCAGCCAGAAATGTTTTATCTTGATTGAAATATCACCGAGAAAATATTGCTACACATGATCATCGCACACAAAAGCTTTGCTGTTTGTTAAACTGCACAGAAACCTGCAGATTTTCCCTCATAACTTATCTTCGCCCACATCTGTTCCTTCATGCTCATATTGCATGCGATCCATTAGATGCAAGCAACCTACTGAATAACAGTTCCCATGGGCTGTCACTATTTTCAGATAAGACCATACAAGAAAGAAACCACTGACAGCAGAGGTGGATTGTGTGAAATTTCTTTCTACCCAACAATACTTCTTCTAGTTTTTCTCATGCTACTTAATAAGGACACTTTATTCTAATCCACTCTTTTATCCCAACAAAGTAGGTTTTAACAATTTTCAGATTCTAAAAATTGAGCTTCATATTTTGAGAACATCAGTATAATGTAAAACATGGATTTAATCTTTTTTTTAACCTTCACTTAGTTGAAATTTAGAAAGACTAGACACTATTTTTTCCAAGAAACTTTCATGACTACTTTTTCTTCATATTTTCAGTCAAACCAGCAGCTTGCAACTGTTTGTGGTACCAAACTGTTAAAGGAAGGGGGGGTCTCTTAGGGGTGACATACTTTATCCCATCCCCCTTTAACAACCATTGGAAGATTTCCAATGACATCTCAGTAGGAAAACTCCCCAAAGGAGCCCCACTTGGGGAGCTTTGCAAAGCACACCAGCTGTTTTAGAATATGTCATAAAGAGTTTTATGAGCATTATTGTGAGGCATTGGCATGTGATGTTATCCCCTGACATAGATGTAGTCACGCGTTGTGACTTACATGCAAGACAAGCACACGGGGAATAACAGCATAGCAGTCAAATTCTTCCTCTTGTAATTGCAATTATTATTATTGTTATTTTGACTGCTACAAAATTGCTCATACCATACTTAATTCTTTCTATTGTGACTTTTACTAATAACTCTGAATAATCCTCCCAAGCTTATCTACTTGTTAAGTCTATCATTAATAAGGTTCAAATGCTATTTCATTTCCTGACAATCAAACAAACACTAAAGAACCACTGAGTTAAATATAGTCCTGATTCTTTCAGCCCAAGAAGAATGATCAGTGTGACTGTTCTTCCAGGTGTTACAATAAAGTTTAAACTTAAAAAAAAAAAAGGATTAACACTTAGCAGAGTTGGAATTTAGCAGGAAATTAGATTCAATCTTGAAAAATGTTAAATATATTTTTAAGGCTAAGTTCTGAAAAACAAAACAAAAGACTTCAAACGAAGTCAAGAATG